>JAOVVI020019365.1:0-10132 GCA_028571085.2 Nepenthes alata | reverse complement strand
TGCCGTCGCCTCCTTGCTTCATACACGAAACATGAGCTGTAAACTCATTTAATAAAAATGTCAGCTTTCTTCCTTTTCCAAAGCAGTACTTGAGTGCCCTGCAGTTTCTGGCTTCGCTCTTTGCCTTCTTCGTCTTCATTCTCTTCTTCCTTCCTTCGTCTTTGAGTTCTTACATGGTATCAGAGAGCCAATGTCCCATTATTCCAACCCCAAAGCTTCCGATAACCTATCTAGCCACAATGCATCTAACAATGACCATCAAGATTCGGTTCTTATCCAACCATTGCTGCGTTTTCAAAACCTTTCAGGTCCATGCAATCCGTTTCGTTTGGAAGTCGGCGACAGTCCAGCCGTTGTCTTTGTCACCGATTTGCTCACCGTTGACAACTATTTGACCAGGTCTCGTACCATGCATCGAGCGTTAAGGGCCAAAAATAAACTCCCTTTCGTTGACGGCACTGTTCCCAAACCCAACAATTCCACCGATCCCCTTTTCGAAGCTTGGGAACGTTGCAACGACATGGTTGTCTCTTGGATTCAGAACTCTATTAGCACTTCCATTAAGTCTAGCGTTGTGTTTGTCAATGATACTACTGAGATCTAGAAAGAATAGCGTGACCGGTTCACCCAACAAAACGGGCCACGCATCTTTCAACTGAAGAAGTCATTGGCGTGTCTCTTACAGGAGCATGATTTGGTAAGTCTGTACTATGGAAAGTTAAAAATAATCTGGGATGAGCTCCTTATTTACGATCCACTCCCAGATTGTAACTGTGATAATATCAAGGTGCTCACTGAGCGATATCAAAGGGATTGCGTTATGCAATTCCTTATGGGTCTCAATAATTCTTATGCCAACGTGAGAGATCAAATTATATTGATAGATCCTCTCCCTTTTGTCAACAAAGTACTTTCGATTATCCAACAGCGAGAACGACAATACTAAATGTTGTCTGTTGTTCATCCCTCCGAAACTGTATCCTTGTTCACAAAGCGGTCTGTTAATAATTCTGCTAAGAATAATCAGATGACAAAAAAAGACTGTCCTTTTTGTTCTCATTGTCCTGTTCCAGGGCACTCTTTGCAATAGTGTTTTAAAATTGAGAATACAGAAATTCTTATTTGTGCCCACTGTAATAAACCTGGCCACGTTATTGATAAATGCTATCAGCTCCATGGCTTCCCTGCCGGTCGTAGACCGAATGGCGAACCTGGAGCCACAGCCCTCTTGGCTAACAAATCGAACCATATGAATGTCTCTGACCAAGAGACTCATGAGGACGATAAAGTTGAATTAACAAGAATGCAGTTCCAGCAACTGATGAATCTAATTCACCCAAAAGAGCCAACACTGCCTTCTCAAACGACCAGAAAAAATTTCCAAACTTTTGATCTCACGGGTGATCAGCCGAAGGTAGCAAATATGGCTGATAATATTTTCAGTTCTATACCTCCCTCTTGTAATAGGAGGAACACCTGGATTCTTAATACTGGAGCCACTGATCACATGATATGTGATCCATCTTTGTACCTTGCCAAGGAGACTCTCGTCTCCTGTTCTATGAGACTCCTGGATGGGAGTAAAGCACCTGTCTCCAGCACTGGGACAGTCAAATTGACCGACTAAATTATGTTACAAAACGTTTTATGTGTTCCCTCTTTTATTTTCAATTTGATATCTTTGAAGCAATTTGCTAATGATCTTGGTTGTTGTTTATTTTTTTTTGGTAACTTTTACTTAATTCAGGACCTTTCCTCCTGGAGAACAATTGGGATGGGTGAAGAAATAAATAGTTTACGGCTAATGGTGCTTCATTGCCTTCTAATCTATGGCATTCTCATTTAGGTCATATTTCGTATTCTAGGATGAAATTGATAAGTGATCCTATTGTAAAAGGAACAATGCTTTCCATTAGTAATAATCCATGTTCTATTTGCCACATGGCCAAGCAGCGTCGTCTTTTCTTTTCTCCCAGCACACATAAGTCACACACCTTATTCGACGTGGTGTATTGTAACTTATGGAGACCATGTTCTTTGGAATCCTATGATTGATATAAATACTTCCTGACCATTATTGATGATTTCTCCGGGAGTACCTAGATCTACCTTCTGAAATAAAAATCGGATACAAAATTGTGCCTGGAAGCCTTTTATAATCTGGTTGCCGCACAATTTAATGTCAAAATCAAAGTAATCCGTAGTGATAATGAAACTGAATTTAAACTGAGAGATTTTTACAGAAATAGAGGTGTTATCCACCAACGCACTTGTGTGGAAACACCACAGCAAAACGGTATTGTTGAATACAAATACCAACATTTATTAAATGTCGCTAGGTCTATTAGATTTCAATAGGACTTCATCTAAAATTTTAGAGTTATTGTATCCTGACTGCTGCCCACATCATCAACAGAATACACACTCTATTACTTGAAAATAAGACTCCATACGAAATTCTATTTAGAGTTAAACCCAATTACGATAATCTTCGAATTTTTGGCTGTTTGTGCTTTGCATCCACCCTTTCTCAAGGGCGGAAGAAATTTGATTCCAAAAGTATAAATTGTCTCTTTTTGGGATACCCTTTTGTAGTCAAAGGATATAAATTACTTGATTTACATAGTCATGACATTTTTTATTCAAGGGATGTTATTTTTCATGAAAATATGTTCCCATATAAAAGAAACTGTGTCGAATCTATCCCCAATGATCAATTAAATACTATACCTCCTCTAGTGATTGATGTGGATCCATTTGTCACCCAACAATTACCTCTCGTCCACAACCTGGACTTGTATTCAAATAATAATCCTGTTCTCGATGAAAACCCGCCAATCACCTCCAATTGGAGTAATGAAGAAGAAGAATCCAATTTAACTTCAATACACAATCAACCAGATCATAATCAAGAAACATCGGTCAATAATTGGGAACTTAGTAACCCTCCTATAAATATTCAACTCTCAACAGGAGATGATATTTCCGTTCGCAGAACCACAAGAACTAAGAAAGCTCCCCAATATCTGAAAGATTTCTATTGCCATCAAGTATCTCACGTTATCCCTATCCAATCCACAAAACCAATTTCACCAGGCAAACCTTATCCTCTTGAGAATCACGTATCACATCAAAGGTTGTCCCACGATTATAAATCTTTCACTTCTTCCATCTCATCCCAAACTGAACCGTAAACCTATGCACAGGCCATACGAGATCCCACCTGGCGTAAAGCCATCAAAGATGAACTGGACGCCTTAGAATTCAATAAAACCTGAATCATTACTGATTTACCTCGCGGAAAGAAAACCATCAGATGTTGATATGTGTTCAAATTAAAATTCAAAAGTGATGGGAGCCTTGAAAGATATAAATGCCGGCTTGTTGCTAAATGGTATACTCAAGAGGAATGAGTGGATTATCACGAAACTTTTTCCCCTGTCGCAAAACTCACAACCGTTCGATACCTTCTGGCTGTTGCTGCCATAAAAGGATGGCATCTGTATCACTTTGATATCAATAATGTGTTCTTAAATGGTACCCTGAACGAAGACATCTATATACAACAGTCCCCTAGCTATACAAAAGGAAAACCTCACCAAGTATGCAAATTACTGAAAAGCATCTATGGCCTTAAACAAGCCTCTAAACAATGGTGCTCTAAGCTTTCTACTTCCCTCATTATATATGGATTCGTGCAATCCAAGGCTAATTACAGCCTCTTTACCAAACAACACAACAGATCTTTTACCATCATTCTTGTCTATGTCGACGAATCATCGTTGCAGGTACTTGTTTAAAGGCCATTACCTCAATCAAAATATTTCTTAATCAAGCGTTCAAAATAAAAAACCTGGGGACCTTACGATATTTCCTTAGCATCGAAGTTGCATGATCAGTAAAAGGTATACACATTTGCCAACGAAAATACACTCTTGATATTTTGGTTGATTCTTGCACTATTGGAGCAAAACCTCTTACACTACCTATGGATCAAAACATAAAATTGTGTCAACATGTTGGAAAAGTCTTACAAGACCCACGCCCGTTTCGACGGCTAGTTGGTCGCCTTCTGTATCTTACTGTTATACGACCAGATATTACATATATTGTCCACGTTTTAAGCCAATTTATGAACCAGCCCACCTCCCACCATATGAGATCTACCCATCAAGTCTTACGATATCTTAAACTGAATCCACAACAATGCATTCTACTCCCTACCACTTCCAATATCCAACTAAGGGCCTTTTGTGATGCTGATTGGGCTTTATGTCCAGACACACGAAGATCCATCACCTGCTATTGCACTTTCCTTGGCGACTCTCTCCTCTCATGGAAATACAAAAAAACAGTCGGTGGTCTCTCGATCTTCTGCAGAAGCAGAATATAGTTCTATAGCTAACACATGTTGTGAATTGTCTTGGCTACGTTATATTTTTAATTACTTGCAGGTCTCCCATCCACATGCAGCGCACCTATACTGTGATAATCAGGCGGCAATCCACATTGCTGCTAATCTTGTCTTTCACGAACGCACCAAACACATCGAGTTGGATTGCCATCTCATTCGCGACAAGATTCAAGAAGGAAGCATCAGCACTTATCATGTCACCACCCGTAATTAGCTGGCCGACATCTTCACCAAGATCTTACCCTCATAGCAGTTGAATGCGCACTTGTCCAAGATGGACATTGTTAATATATATGCTATATCTTTCGGGGCGTATTACAAAATGTATAAATATATTAGAAAAATATTATGTGAATATTGTATTTTAGTTAAGTGATATTTTTATATTTTTGGGATATTTGTATTGGGGTATTTTAGGTTAATGTATTTTTATTTTTGGTTTGTATTTTATGTGAACGTTGTATAGCGGTGTATATATTACACCGCCCGTCGCCCTCTTTGCACACCAATGCAATGAGCTGTAAAGCCCATTTAATGAGAACGTCAGAGCTCGCCTTTTTTCAACGCAGCACTTGAGTGCTCTTCGATTTCTAGCTTCGTCGTTTGGCTTCTTCGTCTTCACCCTCTTCTTCCTTCGTCTTTGTGTTCTTACACTTTATAAAAATTATATCTTAGTTTTTAATTTAGAGTTGTGTAAAAGCGATCCTTATGTGTTATAGTTTTATGGTTATAGATATGTATAATTATTTTGATACAACGTTAGTTTTATTCTTATTGTCAACGAAACAACTAGTAATCTGAATCATATACAATTGAATTGTCATGGCCTAAGAGCCAGAGTAGCATCAAGGAGGGGGCCGTAGGTTAAAAGATTGAGGTGGCTTAAAGGCAAGATAATGGGTGAGACATTGAGGTAGCCTTTACACGCGCTACAACCAACACCGTCGAAGCACTCAAGCTCCGATCAAACCGGTCAAAGTGCCTAAAGGATCCAAAGTAGTTGCAGCCTCTCCGACGTTATTTTGGCCATCAGATTTAAAATTTGACGGCTGATATTTTTTAATAAAAAAATAAAATAATAATAATAATAATTTTTTAATTAAATACAAAGAAAATCGTTTCTTTAGGCCGCAGATTTATTTGTTTGTTAATCATTATCTATTACTTTAGGCCGCTAAGTTGTGTATATTTTCCACTACAAAAATGTAATAAATAAACATTAATTTTATTCACAAATGACAATTTTGAGAGAACGTCCACTTTATCTATAGGAAATTAAAGGGAATGAAAATTTATTTTATCTATCTTAATTATTTATTTTTAAATGAATGAATGTAATATAATCATTTTAAATTAATTAATTTTAATTAATTTTTTAAAATAGTTAAATTACAATCGTTCATTTAAAAATAAACGACTAAGATATAAAAAATGAACCTAACTATCTCTATAAAAGATGGAGCCTAACTATCTCTATAACGATAATACTAAACAGTAACGATATTTTACCGTCGAAATTATATTTTTAATTATTATTAATTTATTGTTGATGTGATATTTCTTTTCATATTTTTGGCCGGTAAGGTTCAATAGCATCTCTAGCCGACAGCCAACTGTGGGAATTGGGTCGGTCATTGACCCATGGGATTTGGCAATCGGTTCGGTCGATAGTAATACTTTTAGAGAAGACTTTTCCTTGATGAGCATTGTTGACTATCGATGAACAATGTATTAGTTTTGATAGAAAAAGACTTCACATCCTTTTAAAAGAATGAGACATCATTTTACTAAACTTAAATTTTATTTTTTATTGACTGAAAAAATATACGACTTCACATATTCTCCAAATATTGAAAGCTTCATATCTATTTTTCATCAAATTATTTCTACCTAATAAATGATTACAAACCAATGCAATAACTTAGCAAAATAGTGACGGAAATAACGAGTAGGAAAATAAAATGGGAATAAAAAACCGTGAGAGAAAAAAAGAATAAAAAATTACCAAAGATTGTCTTCTAAATCATTACTTTTAGGAGCTTCATATCCAGAAGCCATGGAGTAGTCCTCCGCCCGATCGTATGAAATATCCGGCAGCCTCCAACTCCGGTGAACTTCAGAGTTCGGACCGCTTGTTAAGAGCTCTAACACCTAACAATTTTGACATAACCATCAACCGAGCCCTATGGATTAAGCAAGTGTTTATTTCGTATGCATGAGATGAATTAGACAACAAGTAAAGTTTATAGATTAAAGTCCTTTACCCTAAGTTGATTCCTAAGATCACTTGATCAATGCTGATCTATTAATATATTAAGAAACAAATAAATACGAAAAAGTTAAGTTTTTTAAAATGAAATTCAAGAGTTATTTTATAGTGCAACATAGTGAACGTATATATAATCCACATACCTCGGTCATGGATGGCCTCCACGAGGGCGATTGTCGTATGCAATAAGAAGCCGTGAGAAGCAGCGTATGCATTTGATCCATGTCGTATATACCTTGTAATTTTGGATCGACTAGCTCTGACATCTCCCCCGACTCCAAATGTGGCATAGCCTAAATGAATAAATGAATATATTCAAGTTCTTTTAGTTGAATTTGAATAGATCTTGCTACTTGTTTTAGGGTACAATTGCCAAAAATATTTCAGAATCTTCAACTCAAATCATTTCTATTTTTATTAATTTTCAGTATTTTTTTCCCTTTGCACTTACAAAAGCTAGAATCAATTCCACCCATCACAAGATTTCATAGCATGCACACGTGAAGAAAAAAATTCTCATCAAGATTATCGTGAAGAAAAATTATCCACAAATTTATTTGTTAAATTTTTAGATTAAGTGTCACGGCTAATTTGAGAACAACACAAATGAAAGATACCTTTACAATGAGAGAAAAAATATCTTCAAAATCAATGCCCTTTTATTGGTTAAATCATTTTACAACTAATCATCTCGTGTTGCATCTTAGTTGATGATTATTCTCTTTGAATTTCAAGCTAAAAATCCACTGATTCCTCAATATATCTTCCCCTTTAGACAACTTGGTTAGTTTAAAAGTTTACTTTTCATGCGAAGACTTCATAATATTTTACAAAATATTCATTTACTCCGTCTTGTATTTATTTTCCACAACTTCATCAAAATATTCAAACTTTCTATCCTTTTTACGACTAATCTCGTGTTGTACCTTAGTTGAGGATTGTTCTTTTCGAATTTCAAGCCAAAAATCCATTTATTTCTCAATATTTGTTTCCCTTTAAGCAACTTGGTTAATTTAAAAGTATGCTTTTCATACAAAGACTTCATATCATTTTACAAAACATTCATCCACTCCATCTTGTATTTATCTTCCATGATTTCATCAAAATATTTGAACTTTTCGTCATTTGTAAGCAATATATACTAATTAGACGATATGCATTAGCAAGGACGTCAATCTCTCATGAATTGTTACAATAGGATAGCCAATGTTGGTTTGAAAATTTCATGATGAACATCATTGTGAGTATCATCATTTATATTAGCACCATCCACCTCGTCAAAAGTGAAACTCTCAAGGTCTTTGTTACTTTGATCACCCCCGACATCATTTTCAACGAATTGTCATCGGTGTCAATAATATAAGATCCACATTGCAAAGCTAGTTAATGTTATCGTTGGAGATCACTTTTTTCACTTTGTTGATATTTTTAATGGTCATTTCTTCAATAAATATCATATCTCTATATCTCACAAATTTCTTCTTTACCATATTATTGAATTGATTGCTAACAACATTTTCTGCATAGATGAGAAAGATGTATTGTAACATCTTTGTCTCGAGCTTGGTCTCTCATCCCTTGAAACACGAACAAATGGCTCACATCAAAATACGCACAAATAATCATAAAAGATGTCCTTTTTAAACCACACTTTAATTGGCACATCATCATTTAGAGAACCTTTAGTTAATATGTTGAATACATAAGCCACAATATTCAATACTTTTTCCAAATGAGCCAGGAGACTTTGCCTCTAAAAATGTACAACAAACTCTTTGAATTAACATATGATTTATCTTTTTTGTTACATTATTAAATTGTGGTGTCTTCGGTGGAATCTTTTGATATCGTATCCCATACATCCAATAATATGTATCAAATGTTTCGATATATTCTCCTCTATTGTCAATCTAGACATACTTAATCTGCTTTCCTGTTCACCTTTTAACAATGAATAAAATTATTTAAAAATATTAAGGGCTTAATCCTTCATCTTCAATGAATATACTCACAATTTCCCATAACAACCATCGACAAACCTTATGCAATAAAGTGATTTGCCAAGTGTTTTAATTTGAGAGGACCGCATATATTGGTAAGAAGCTTGTTACTCATTCGCAACATACAATACTTTAAGCTCCCACAGTGCTATCATATATTTTTCATTGTGAATGTGATTATAGATATTATTGTTAATAAATTTCTAAACATAAACATAAACATAAACTTAATCTTGTTTAAATGCTTACTCTTTATCATATTTTGATTTGGACATTTGAATAGTAAATATTAGAAGATGTATTACTTTAAACAATAATAGATACTTCATATTGTTCTTTCATATGTCATAATTTATGCCATTCAAACAAATCATTTTGTTATTACCTCTCATCTATCCAAATAATTTAATATAATAACTGAATGTTTCTTGTACCACTTGTTGGGTTACAGACGTCAAAACTTTTCTCACAAAACTAATAACAAATCTTTATAAGGATCTTTTTTGAATTATTTATTTGTACTTATAACAAGATGATATGATAATATACACAAATAGAGTGATACAATATTTTATGTAAAGAATTTACTTATAAATGAGGACAAAATCATAAGAATATAAGTCTAAGAAATATCAATTATATGTAACTTACAGTTATAAAATCTTTCAATGACTATAAGAATACGTTGTCATGTAATGAAAAATTCAAATAATATATAATATAAGAGCAAATATGAAAAAAATGACCGATAAAATATCAATTATAATACCAAGAACAACGCATCCAAAATTGATGAAAAATAAAACATAATTCGAATCTCAAACGGATGAGTAAATTTTTATCTTTTTTAACTTTCTCTCTTACTTTTCTTTCTTACTTTGTATCGGTACTTAAAAACTCAAAATCCCATTTGTGTGTCAACCCTAATAAAATACATTGACTCTTACATTAGATGTTGGTGCATATGCGCTTCTCACATGCATAAGGAGTGACTCATTTTAAACAATTCGTGCATGTATACTCTCTGGGGTGCTATTCCCACTAGGATTGGTGCGTGTCTGCCTATTGTGCGTTTAATATGAGCAAATGTTTTCAGTTCGCTAGGAGTGATTTTTGCTCAGTAGACCCTTGTACAGACCTCGTATGATTCTCTAATAAATTCCGTTGCTTGACAAACTATTAACTGACCATCGGCTGACCGTTAGTACTTACCCGAAAAAAAAACTTTATATCAAATTACGCTATTATAACATGTTGTTACGGACAATGTATGATGAATTGTTATTTTTCAAATCTATTTAGGACTTAATGTTGGCTAATAGGTGAGAAGAAAAACTTTGATGGGTAAAATTAACTCGATTTTGTGAATATAAACAGAATTGACTTGTAATGAAATTAATAATCGTGCCCTTATTTTATTTTACCGTGCGAGGCCTGGTCTAGCTATCA
>JAOVVI020019364.1:0-10132 GCA_028571085.2 Nepenthes alata | reverse complement strand
CTCTACCGTATTAGAACTAGAGAGATGCCATCTAATATGAAACAAAACTCAAACATCAATACAGATGCGGAAGCATAACTACATCATCAAAAATCTACGAAAGCATAAAAAAATCACAATACAACATCAGTAAGCCATGCTCAACTCTGAGTGGCTGTCCACAATCTGATACAACACTATAGCCAACTCCTTGGCACACTCGACGGCCATCAAACCTCTTCAAGCAAGCCTCTCCTTGCTCTAACTATTTGGCGACGGATAAGTGTTCTCATCTGAAAGAAAAATAACAAACAGCAAGAGTGAGCTTACAGCTCAGCAAGTATAATCATAAACACATCTCACAGGCATCTACAAGAGCTGAAACAGAAAAAGATACAAGTACTCTCCATAACCATGAAACATGAGAGGGAACAAGAAACAACTAGAATCACTGGATTCACACGGTTCTCACGGTTACATCGATTGGACATTATTCAGAATCACTTGATTCTCACAGTTACATCGATTGGACATTATTCATTTTCATCATTACATCATTTTTATGGATCCAGACTAGTAGACCGTACTAACCAATGATGTGAGAGAACGAGGAAAGGAATGTGTTCGCTACACATTCTAAAGCTATGACTATATTTTAGGTCAACAGCACTCGACCCCTTGTTGCATCCATGCAATAATCAACGAACAACTACATCTCACTATGTAGTGTTCAACCGACACGCCCCACACCCCCGGGGACCAGGGCAATCATCGTTCTTTCATAGTAGTTTTCTAAAGTGTACCACGAACATCACCCACTCCCACGAGCGACCAGAATACGTGGCCAAGTATTCCTCGGGTTCACACCGCGATGGACATGGTATGCTAAAGAATACTACCCCTACGAAACATGGTCCTAGTTTCAAGATTAGATTCATCACTTGGAGAGGGAAATCCACATTTGCCACACACATTCACAACTTGGGAAATCTCATTCTCGTCACATACATCTCCAACCGGGAGATCATACCATCACAAAGCACAATGTGGAATCCCTTCCATTCACTGGCTTGGTTCACAACCTTCTGTGTGACTCAATTCCCTTACATACCACAATTCATCCCAAATTTACTAGAGAGATTAGATTCCTTACGTCCGATGATCACATATCACTTTGAAATCTCCGGGACTCATTCCCTTGCCTCCAGCACATGGATACACATTTTGGAGCTTACATTTACGTTAAACAGTTAAACGTTACTTCAATAACAATTATGAAGGACTAACACTTACATTTCTCAATTTCATTTCAGGCGAACACATTTTGGAACATCCGGACGCCGTGAACGGTTTGATACTTAAGAGATCGGACGTCCGATGGACACGTTCGCACAATTGATACATCAGGTTTCACATTTGGGCTCGATTTAACTTAACACGATGATGGGAGCATGCAACTTCCCATTCATTTTCGGATGAACGGTAACAGAGAACTTTTTATGCTCCCGGATGCCACGAACGGGTCAAATCTTGCAGGATCTGGCATCCGGTCGATATATACATACAATTGGAAAATGGGGATTCATATTCTAGGATCATTTCAACATTTTACGAAGGTGACAACATGCAATTTCGACCTTCAGTCTCAGGTGAACAGTAACAGCGCCCGTTTAGAGGGCTCGGACGCCGTGAACGGGTCAAAACGTGCGATATCGGACACGCGGCCGACTTATATACATCATTGGGACGTGGGGATTCACATTTTGAAGTCAATTTCATGATACACGGGCAGAAAATAGGAAATCCCCAATTTTCGTGGGTTAGGGTTTTGGTGAAACCAAACCGAGCGGATCGGACACGATTCGAACAACTAACTACATATTCTTGGACCGCAAGGCATGGGTTTCAAGATTCTCACATTAATAATGGGTATCGCTAAAAAATACCCACTCAAATCAAACAAAACATCGAAAGAGAACGAGAAGTGAGTATGAGAACACTTGCCTCGATGCGTGCTTTTACCTTTATAACTGGCTCTCGGACGGATTCGGACTCCCGGGCCTCGATCTCCCTCCTTCTCTCTCTAAAACCGGCGCTCCCTCTCTCTCCAGAAACCCTACCTCGTGCAAAAATAAGAGGAGAGAAGGAAGAACGTGTATTTATACTACGCCACCGCTCGAGCGCGGCTCGAGTGGCCAACCAGCGGGGCCGGTTTTGGTTTTTCCGCTCGAGCGGCCAGAGGGCAGGGAGGGATTCTGGAGCGGCCGTGCATCAGCAGCACAAACCTGAACCCTTCTCAATTTTCTTCCGATGTCCAACCTTATTCATTCTATAGGATTAGTATTGATCATTAGCATACTAATCACCTCATTAATATCAAGTTCTTAAATCCGGAACCTCACACCTTCACCTGGTCGTTTGCCCAACTTCCTATCCTAATTTCTGGGGCCATTACTTATAGACGTTGGGATTGGTGGTAGTAGGTAGGGCAGGTTAGCTATTTGTACTTCTTTGCTTTCTCCCCTTGCCTTTCTAGAAGGTCAGCGTGGTGGTTGGGAGTAGGTTACCTACAGCATGGTCATCCAGACTTTAATTAGTCTTCTCCAATCAATTGGGCGGTCAACTCTTTCTTAACATCTCTTCACATTTTTCGGTCTACTTTTTCTCTTTCTGTCAACTGGTGTTGACCGGATAAGTCTTTATTAATATTTTTTGGTCAACAGGCGTTGACCGGATTACGTTTTTCCCCTCCTGCTTTTCGGTCAACTAGCGTTGACCGGATTACTTTTCTTATTATATTTTTCGGTCAACTAGCATTAACCAGATAACTTTCAATTCCCCTCGACTCCTTGATTATATTGACTCGATGACTGAGACTTTCTATGTTTTAGAATTTGGGCCGTTACACTTCTCTTGTTCTTGATGCTGACTTCCTTGATGTAATCTTTGGGAGCGTGAATTATCTATGGTATTCATAGGTATATAATGGAGATTGTATGAAAATATTATGATATCAAATGACATAAAACCTACAAAATTATATTGTAGTCTATATTCATTTAATATCTATATTATGTTTTGGTGAATTGAGGTCGAGTTTCTTAGTGGGATACTTATAATCTTATGAACAGTGTATAATGAGATATCAAAGGATTCCTTGATGAGAAATGCAGGTTGACATGTTACCAATGGTTCTCATACCATGTGTAGATGTTGAAGGGTTCAAGTGCAATGGTTTCTTTATCCTATGGGGCTATTAGAGGAATTGAGTATAACATTTTCTATATGTAGAGTACGTGTTGAGGATTTGTATATGGGGCTTTTGCTTAATTTGGGTCTACAATATGATTACCCATGTTGTGAGATCGTGAAATCAAAAATGTATAAAATCATAATAAAATATTGCTACTTAAAACCGGAGAATTTTGTTGAAGCCTAAACCTTGAGGGTTTTGATGAAATCAGAACGACCTTACGCCACTAGAAGGCCGAACCACTTCATGGAAGTGCAAGAGGCCGGAGTGAATAATAAAGTGTTGACCGGATTTGAAGGTGTGGACCGGTTGGTCGATTTTGAAGACAATATTGACCAGCTGAAATTGACTACCGAATTCAGGAATAAATTAAGGACAAACTAAAGACAAGGACCAACTTTGCCGATTGGTTAGAACCCAACTAGATCCCAACTGAATAGAGTAAGTGAACTACCCCGTTGACCGTTTGAGAAGAAGTACCAAGTAGGTGACTCACCCTACTTACTTCCACCTAATTACTGCAAAGAAGTACCAAAGTGAATAACTTAACCTACTTACTTCTACCAAATCCCTGAGAAGAAGTACCAGAGTAAGTAGCCTACTCCACTTCACCAAACCCCTCCTCTTTATATACTAGGCTTCCGTTGAAGAGGCGAGTGTGGGTGCGAGCAAGTGAAAGCAATAAGGAGGGAAGAAGGAAGGAGATCCTCAAGTCAGCCAGAGTGGGCAGTCATGCAAGTGTACTTTGGACGTCATTCTTTTTAAGAATATTCTAAGTGTACCCCCTGTTTTTAAGTTCATGATTTCATGCTCTGTTTTAACTTCGAAATGTTGCAAGTGTACTACATGATCATTTTTTTTAAGTTTGTGTGCCCAGATTTTAAAGTTCATGCTTAGCACTTATATTTCCATATCCAAAGTTCCAGCTTTAAAAGAAACTGTCAGTTTTTCCTTCCGATTTAGATTAAATGCATGTCATTCCAATTACCGTATGATAAACCGTATCCTGGTTTGAATTCATACTTTCTGCCTTCTGTCCTCTGTCCTCTGTCCTCTGCTAAACTCATAAGCTAGAGTACATGATAATGAAAAAGTAGACCGGCTTGTATGTCACTTGCATTACCCGAATTTAAAGCCGGCCTTGTATTTTGAAACCGGCCATTATGCCATGGAAATTAAAACCGCCCCTCAAGTGTATTTTGAAATCGGCCATTATGCCCTAGAAATTAAAATCGGCCCTCAAGTGTATTTTGAAACCGGCCATTATGTCATGGAAATCAAAACCGGCCATTTGAACATAAAATCAAGTTCGACCCCTTTGCATGAAATCAAGTTCGGCCCCTTTGCATGATGAAATCAAAACCGGCCATTTGAACATAAAATCAAGTTTGGCGTCTTTGCATGAAATCAAGTTCGGCCCCTTTGCATGAAATCAAGTTTGGCCCCTTTTGCATGATGAAATCAAAACCGGCCATTTGAACATGAAATCAAGTTCGGCCCCTTTGCTTGTTGAAATTGGAAACCAGCCCTTACATGTTTGAAATCGGAACTAGCTTGCATGTTGAAATCGGAACCAACCTTTGCATGTTGAAATAGGAAACCGGCCTTGATTTGTAAAATGATGGATATATTTTGAAACCGGCTTTGACTTGTAAAAATGATAGATATGTTTTGAAAACCATCTTTGATTTTAAAACCAGCCTTGATTTGAAACCGGCCTTGATTTGAAACCGGCCTTGTATCACAAATTTGAAACCGGCATTTGTAATATAATGTTGAAACCGGCTTGTAATGTGGCGTATGAGTTCTATGATTTGAAACCGGCCTGAAGTATATGATTTTTGAACCGGCCTTAAGATATCTGTACACAATCTCTGAAAGATTAATAGTGATATTTCCGATTGATACTAAAAATGGCTTTCAGTAAATGATAAGAAGAAAATATTTCTATTTCTGTTATTTTGGACCCAGGATTGATATGTAGTCAGGTTAGGTTCTCCGGCATGCCTTAGAACGTTATGATGGTAATTGAGAATAACTCTGTCCATGGAGTTATATGTGGTCCGCCCCTCCTCAGGGCATTATAATAGGAGGGTAGCTTCTGTTCTGTTCTGGCCGGCACCCCCTTGGATTGGGGAAGGATCTTATGAGGTGGGATCATCTGTTCTGTTCTATTCTGTTTATTGTCGTTGATTATGGAGAGATCAATCTATCCTCGATTATTCGCCCCCTCCGCTAGTAGGGTCTACTAGTAGGATCATTTACTGATAAAGATGAGATTTCTGTAAAATATGGAGGTAAGATCGACTTCTACTTTCTGAAACATGAGTACAATGATTTCTGATTTTTAAAGCTTGATCGTTTCTATTTTACGTCTGTATCATGATTCTACTTCCTCATGACATTTATTTCTCCATGTTCAACGGTATCTGTTTTATTGAGTTATGTTCTGCATATACGTTTTACTGCATACCTGCATGTACCTTGTTGGGCTTCAGCTCACTGTTTTACTATTTTTCCCCCCTCCAGAGAAGACTGTAGAGTTGTGCCTGACGAGAAAGACTAGAGCTCAATCTAAAGGATTCCTGAAGATTTAAAGTACTTTTGGAGTTATTACGGAGGAAGCAGTCTTGATAGAATATATATACCAAATTATAATTGGACCATTACACCTATGTATGCATGAATGAGTTTTTGGGTATGAATATGAATGCTTCGGCAGATTTTTAGATCGGCTTCCGCTGTATATTTTTATAGATGTCTTATATGGGTCCTAGATCGCATCTGTGATCCTGTATTTGCGTGTATGATAGTTGTATGCATGTACTGAGTTACGGTATAGGCTATTTATTTCTGTCCTGACTGACAGAATCATTTGAGGAAAAAAAAATCTCCGTTCCGTCACATTAGGCATGCTTGGGTGCAATTTATTTATTTCTTTCATTCTTATTTTCTTTAAGACGTAACATAAGTATAATTATTCATCTTTATAGACCGGAGCTAGTGGACCCTACTAGCCAAAGGGAACGAATAATCGAGGATAGATTATATTCTGTATATAATCAGAGGCCAGTAATAATACAGTAGTAACCCTTAAGGTGGGATAATTTACAGTAATACTTCCTAAAAGTATGTCAAACTCAGTACAGTATCCTCCAATATTAATGCCCCGAGGAAAAGCCGACCACGTATCACTTCATAGATGGAATTATCCCCGATTACCACTGTAACGTCCTAAAACATGTCTCTAACATCACCTGCTACAATAAGTGGCCAAAATAATTCCATTGAGCTTCCACTGTCTTACTAGTGACATGCCTGGGGGCGTTACCCATCAAAAACATAAATCCGGAGCCAAATTTTAGGATTACTTATTCTTTTGAGGAGGGAGGATCCATCAAACTTATTTTACATATATAATTTATCTTTCAAATATCTCCATCTTGGAGATCAAATCCATCAAATTCCAAATATGGAACTTCCCTCCAATTATTTATATCCTTATTATCTTACTAGCTGATTTAAATCTTTTCATGACTTAACTTATATTCGAATAACGTAATTATAGAGAAGATTAGGAATTCTTACCATCAAAGAGTAGATTAATTTTGAGAGCTTTTGAATACAAATTTCTTTCACAAATGTATATATCGAAACTTTCAGATTATTCGATTGGATTTATACAAACATACATATCATTTGATTAACAATTAAACATGAAAAACTATATAAAATATCGTTCAAAATCATCAATGAACAGTGTGTGCGTGAATAGTATTTGGATTCTCTTATCGGTCAATTCTCAAAACTTCAATCACCCAATGGACAAATTATCAAATCTAAGGTACATGTAACTATAATCCCAAGTCAATTTATATATTAAACCCCAAATCAAATCTTAAACGGTGTCCAGGCGCAGCTAAGGGGCAACACAAACGAATTTCTACCTCAAACCACAAATTCGGATACCCAAACGATAAATTAGCAAGCCTAAGTCATGGGTAATCTTGTTCTAGTCCCAAATTAAGCAAAAAACCCCAAAAATGTGTGACTAATATGTTTGGGCATGGGTGTTAGGGTTTCCTTGTCCGTAAACCTATCAAACCTATATATTTGAGCATAGGATTCACATATATGCATGTTTAGATCTTGAAAATCATAAAATATAAATCTAACCTAGTATCAAAATGAGGACATCTAAAGAAAATAAGATAAAAGTGTAAGAAAATAAAAGAGAAGAGTATGAGTGCATTTGCCTTGTCTCGATCTATCACTTTTTTAACTAACCCTTGGACGGATTCAGACTCTTGGGCCTTCATCTCCTCCTTTCTCTCTCTTGTTCATCACTCTCTCTCTCTATCTCATAAGCGTCTGAAAAAATGGCCAAAATGAGACACATGCGTGTTTAAATTCCTCGTCTGGTGCTTGAGCGCTAGTCGGCAGGTAATCAGGCGTATCGCCCTACCAACGCCGCGCCTCAAGTGCTCATTAAGTGCCCTTCGAGCGAGGCATTCTTCTTTTTGTGCCCAGGTGGCACTCGAGTGTTACTCAGGCTTGGGTCAGGCCCGCGTCAAGCCTGCAGCAAGCCTACTTCTCATTTTCGTCATCCGGGACCCATTTTGACCATTCTAATCCAATTTTTCACATCCTTGGACCATAATTTTGATTATATAACCTTAATAGGCCATGATTATCATAATTTAAAGTGAAAAATCTTATTTATGAATCAATGTTTCTCAGTTTACAACTTCAATTCCCGATTTTATAAATTTTGAAACTTTGGACTTTTCAATCAGATTTCTCCCAAATCCCTTGACCTTGAGTCACCTATTTTAATTTAATTACTCATCTTTTATTATATTTTAAAAATCGGTATCCCTACGAAGCCCAACTTCCTCCTAAGTATCATGTTTTGGAAGCTCAGGTCATGATAATTAAAGTTGGGTGGGTAATATATCTGTTATCTGGCCCTAGATATCAGGTACCGTCCACCGCGGGATGTTAAAGTTACGTGGGTAGTTAGTACCTTAGAATATGCGGGGACATACACATTCCTTTTATCGATTTGTTTACACAGTTAGCTAGTAAGTCCTACCGACTCTAATCCGTAAAGTAAAGAAGTTATGCATATTTTAAAACCTAAAGAAAGACAAGTAAATCAAGGAAGATAAATGTATGCCGAAAAGTACATCTAATCATGATTTATATTTATGCATTCCATCATACTCATATATTCCTCTTCTACTTTATTTTGTATATATTATTTATTATCTTTGACTATATTACACTTATTGAGCATTTGGCTCACCCTTACTATTTTTTTACCTCCAGATAAGTAAAGTTTATACCCAACAGGGCGAGGTAGAGGATTAAAAGTCGGTTAGGCATGAAGATCTTAGAGGATAGCTTGAGAACTTAGTTCTGTGATCTTTGTACCATTATGTAATACCTTTGTATGTTTTGTGGAGGATTTATCTATTGATATAGTTGTATGTCTGATAATGTACATGTAGTGTAACTTCCGCTGTATTTGATGGTTGTAAATACTTCTGCAGGTTTTTATAATTTGTATAGGCACCTAATAGCATCTTATCTCAGTCAACGTCATATCTAAAATTATGATGTTTGTGCCACGTGTAGTTGATGGCTAATGGATCCTGTATTTTGTGTATTGTAGATTATATGGTTATTATTTAGGAATTTGTGCAGGTTTTGTATTTACTTGACGGCCGTTTTTCTATTAGAATTCTGCCAAATTTTAGTTAGAAAAATGTGATCCGACACAATTGATATCAAAGAAAAAGAGACATTAAATTTGATTTGAATCTTATGATGAAGTTTAGGTTAGAGTAAGATAGATCGAATAAGTAGATAAAAATATAGAATGATTAAGATAGATCTGGTGGTTCTAGTTGTCCTAATTTGTATGACTTAGGGTAGAGCTAAGTTAGGAATTAGTAGGTAAGTTAGAAGATTGTCTAGCTTATACTGTTCTAATTAGTGTCTAAATTATGAACTAATCCATATTATTTTTGTTTCAAAAAAAATGATAGTAGCTAATCATACCGTCTAGATGAAGGTCGACATGTTGAGGTGGTCAACATATGATAGAGAGGCCGAGTATCTGAATCTGATGAGTGGGAAGGCGAGACTTGAAAGATTTGAAGAATCTAGTCCGGACGACAGCCGGGAGAAGGGATGTTGAAGAAGGATACCTTGAGCATTAACTTAGGTTGATCTTGATTGAAGGACTAGGATTGGGGATACTTGAATAGCATGGCAAGTTGATTGGATAAAGTGGAATCGATGACTCGAGGTCCGGATGACCTGGAGTAGATTTCTGGTGTTAGTAAATTCTAGGATGATCAATTTGTGATCGATTTAATGATAATCTAGTGTCTGAATTCTAGGAGGCATGGATCTTATAGAAGTTGAAATATAGATCTTGAGAATTGAAGTAGTGGTTGCGGTGACCCAATGTTCAGGAGGAGATGAGGCAGTGTCTACCTCATATAAGATAGTTGGCGAAGCCAACCCCGGATGATCGATGAGAAAAGAATCATAAGTCAGGAAGATAAAGAGATATCATGGAATATGTCCGTGAGTACTTTTATGGATCATTATTCTTCTCGACGAGTTTGAGTGTATGATTCTAGTTGTGGATGGTTTGACCACATTAACAACGATTGTCCTTATCCATGAGTCGGATAGTGAAGAAATCCAGTACCTTAGATCGAGGTTTTTTAAGGATGGCCTAAGGTGTAGAGTGTCATCTACCGTGATGAAAGGTAAGATTTATGGATTCGATATTGTAGCACACGTATCATTTTGGGATCCCAAATCTATGTTTTCAATTGTGATCCCTGAGTTTATTAGTTTATTTAAGGATCTAGGCTTGAT
>JAOVVI020019362.1:0-10132 GCA_028571085.2 Nepenthes alata | reverse complement strand
AAATTGTAGCCATTTGAGGAGAGAGTTACCTTAAGTTTTAAAAAGTGATAGAGAGAATTGAAATCATTCATTTTAAAGTACTGACTTAAAAAGTATTTAAGTGCATAAATTTTAGAACTATTATTACTAGTAATAATTATGTCATCAATATAAAATAGAAGAATAGTGATAAAAATGGATTCGGGGGGCTACGACGCGGGGGAGGGGGACGTTGTAGCCCCTTCGACTCCAATTTAGCCGTCGGATGAAAAAATTCGACGGCCGATATTTTTTTAAAATATCACAATAATAAGTAAAAAAGGTAGAGCCATGAGAATTAGAAGTAAACCCAAGTTATTAGATAGAAGAACCGACTCGACAAATCAAGTATGGAAAGCCCGTTAAAGATAATATAATACTTGTTGAAAATGACATATTTATCAAAAATAATGAGAATAACCAGTGATAGGCTTTATATAGACTTTCTTAGTCAAGTCTTCAAAAAGAAATACATTCTTTATATCTATTTAAATTAAAAGCCATTGGCATGTAGTGATTACAAATAAGAAAGGTAATAAAAGTAATACAAGCAATAGGAGCGATAAGTTTGTTCACAATTATTGCCATACTCTTAGATAAAATCCTTGCCCACAAATTAAGCTTTATATCATACTTTCAAACTATCAAAATTTATATACCCATTTGCTCTCTATTGTTGTTTTACCAAATGGAAGACCAACAAATTCAAAGTATAAATCTTGTGAAAAGCATCAGTCAAAATCAGTCATAACTTGGCCCCAAAGAGAAATAAAGTATATTTTGCAACAATTTTGTGGCTCATAAATAGCAGTAAGAGTAAAATAATATTGATAATCACAGTGATAGAGAGGAGGAGCATATACCCAATGAAGCAATGAATATTCATCGTGGAGGAGGACTCTAAGAGCATGGTTGTGATATTAGGGATGATTCAGATTTATTAGGAGCAATTAAGCTTATAGAACCTATATTAATAAAAAAAATTCTAAAAATGGATTGATGATTGGGTTAGTACAAATCCAAAAGGAAGAGGAAGTGTTTAAAGAGAAGAAAGCATGATGTTTTTTTTTCTTTGTTTCTAAAATTGAACATTCATGAAATATACAGATATTTTGTTATCAAATTATAACACCAATAGCCTTTATTTTTAATACATAACTAAAAAAGTTGTTAAGTCAAAGGTGAGATTTAAGTTTTTTATGCTCATGTGAAGAGAGTCAAACAAAATAAGCAAAACTAAAAATTTTGAGAAGAGAATAATTTGGTGCCTTTTTATAAAGAGGCTCATATAGAGTTTGGTTTGAAATAATAGAAGAGGGAACTTGATTATAGAGTAGACCGCTATAAGCACAATCTCATCTAAATAAACTCAAGAAGAGTAGCAAAGAAGAGGTGAGTATGGATGGTGTCAATAATATGATGATATTTATATTTAGTATGACCATTTTGTTAAAAACTATAAGGACAAAAGTAATAACATAGAATACTTGTTTGTTAAAATTCGTCCAGAAAAGAATATTATAGGTATATTCTAGATCATTATTGGAATGGACAACTTTAATTTTGTAATTGAATTAAGTTTTTATCATTTGTTAAAAAATATTAAATACGTCAAGCAACTCAGATTGATTATGTAGAAAATAAATCCATATATAACGAGAGTAGTTATCTATAAAGAGAACAAAGGAAAAAAATTCACCTTTAGTGGGGATAAAGGTGGGACCATACATATCAAAGCAAGCAAAATTAAAGGGCACAAAAGTCAAAGAATCATTTTTATTAAAAGATAAAGTTGGTTATTTGTCTAAATAATAAGATATATAATCAAAAGAGTTAAAAAAATAATCTTTTTTAAGTAACCATTATAGTCTAATGACTGAATGCGAGGTAATGAGAGATGGCCAAGTTAAAGAGTAACTTTTGTTAAAGAAATAAGGTTGATTTTTTTGTCTAAATAATAATATATATAATTAAAATAGTTAAAAGTAATCTTTTTTATATAACCATTAGAGTCTAATGATTGAATATGAGGTAATGAGAGATCACTAGGTTGACACAACTGTACCAAAAACTAAAAGAGACAACAGTAGAAAATAAACATAAAAGATACCTAAATATAAACTCAAAAAGGTAACTAATTTTATGCCTACTCCAAATAAACTCCTCTAGTCTTCTCATCACGAACATTATAACCTTTTTGAGAAAAAAAATAAATTAAGGTCTCATTTAATAAGTTAACTAACATATATAAAATTTAAAAATAAATTCAAAATATAGTGAGTGTCTAAAATATAAAAGTTAGAGGAGGTATAAAAGTCAGCAGACATATAAAAATTATCAGTAGTATATATAAAAAGAATTATCAGTAGTATATAAAAAGATGTTGACCAATCATTGAAGATATCAGAAATGCTGCTAAAGAAGTTATTGAAAAGTTATCGAAATACACCAGAAATGTTACTAAAATGGTGCTCAAAAAGTAGCTGAAAACATAACAAAAGTTATTGTAGAATGGCAAAAGGCATTAGAAAATTCAGCGGAAGATGCAGAAAAGGTTGGTGGAAAATTGCTGGCGGTTGGTGCCAATGGCAGTGGACAGTGTTTGGCATCGACAGCGGTGGATGCTAGCCAGTGGAATCGGACAACGATGGGCCGAGGACCAGGGAAGGTGTCTGTCCTGAAGATGAAATGTAGCGTTTGGAACGAGGATTGAGTGAAACACGGCGGATGACTAGGATAAATGGAACGGAGTGCATTGACGTCAAAGGTGCAAGGAAGAGAATTGTCGGTCGGACAAAATCGAGATGATAAAGAAGATAGACACACAAACACACAATAAAAAAATATAAGAGAATTAGATAACACACAATTTTATGTAAAAAATTCTATTTTGAATAAGAAAAAAATCACGAGACACTTATTCAAAAAGCAATTTCACTGTATATATTTGGTTATAAAAATCATTTGGCTATACAAGTCCTTAGAGAGCTGAGAATAGGAATAAGAGAACAATACAATAGTAAAAATGGCTACTCCTTGTGTTCTCTCTTTCATTTTCTCTTTTTCACTTCTCTACACACTCTCATATGTACATATATAGACCGCACGACCACCTACTCAGTAGGCAGGTTGCGTGCGCGGTAAAATCTACTACAAACTCTACAAAGCACTATTCTATCATGAGGAGTTGACCTACTCTGTAAATCAGTTGTCAGCTCTAAAAGTCAACTTTCCTTTCTAAAAAAGCTATTTGTGTAGATTTTACAGATGACCAACTATTCTGTTAGAGTCCCTAGGTATTGACCAAAGTCCTCAGCCTTTTGCCAAGAGTCCTCAGACATCATCCCATATCCTCGGTCGTAACTTGGTGTCCTCGATTAATTGCTGATGTCTTTAATCATTACTTAAAGTTCTCATCCTTTAATCAGAGTCCTCATCTTTTATACAAAGTTCTCAGCCGTTATGCAAAATCTTCGGCCCTTAATACCTTTTTGGCCAAGTGTACCACTTCAGCATTTATTCATGCCAGCCAATTCCTACACTGGAATGACTAAAAAATCCCAACAAATTTCCCATCACGACCATGGGAGAACTAAATCAGTCAGTCTGGTTATACTACAACAGGTTTCAAGCTTCCCCTGAGTTAGTACATTGGTCATCATATCTAACTCATTTTTCTTAGTTCAGACTTTCTCCAGTGATAGCAGTTCCGCGTTAATAATATCTCTTACCCAATGATATCGAATATCAATATGTTTCAATCTTGAGTGGAATGAGTTCTTACAGAGATGTATAGCATTTTGGTTATCACGAAATACCTCGTACTTATCCCGTCCAAATCCAAGTTCCCGGGTGAACTTCTTCATCTATAGTATTTCCTAGCTGGCTTTAGTTATAGCCATAAATTTATAGAAACAGATTTTGCCCCAATGGTTGAAAGAGTAACGCATTTCTTCAACTTTGACTGCCAAGAAACTTAACAAGGTATCCCGAAGTGGACTTTTGAAAGTCAACATCATCGGCCATGTGAATATCAGTATGTCCAACCAATAGAGACTCGTCACTTCCAAAATACAAGTTTATCTTGAAAGTTCCTCGGAGATATCTCAATATCCACTTCATTGCTAACCAATGCTGCTTACCAAGGTTTCACATAATCAACTAACTATACCGACGGCATGTGCGATGTCCGACTTCATGCACACCATAGCATACATTAAGCTACCTACGAACGACAAATAAGGTGCACCTCTCATGGCAGCTTTTTCATCATCTAAGGTCGAACAATGTCAACTACTTAGTATGAAATGGCTCACTAGTGGAGCGCTCATCGATTTTGATTTGTCCATGTTGAAGCGTTGGAACACTTTGTCCACATAGTTTTCTTGAGACATCCACAACCTCTTTGCCTTACGGATGTAAAATATTATGATATCCAAAATCTGTTTCGTTGGCCCCAAGTCCTTTATGGCAAAGGATTTCCCAAGTTGTCCTTCAATTCGGTGATCCGAGCGACATTTCACCCAACTATCAACATATCATCTACATAGAGCAGAAGAATGACAAGATCATCTTCAGAAGACCTCCTAATAAAGACACAATAATCCAAAATAATCTTTCGGTAGTTTTGATCCACCATAATAGACTCGAACTTTCTGTACCATTGCCTCAATGTTCACTTTAACCCATACAGGCTTTTCTTCATACAACACACTAAGTGTTTCTTTCTCTTAGCTGGAAGTCCCTCTGGTTACTTCATATAGATCTCCTCTTCAAAATCACCATACAGAAAACTGTCATCACATCCTACTGCTCTACTTCTAAATCAAGGACAGTGGCCAAACCAAGCATCACTTGAATAGAGAATATTTTTATAATAGGGGCAAAAATCTCATCAAGATCGACACCCTTTTGCCGATTAAATCCCTTCACCACCAGTGTTATTTTGTATCTCAATTGAGAGGTACTTTTCTCGGTTTTTAAACGAAAGACCCATTTGTTCTTCAAAGCTTTTTTTTTCTTTAACAATTCAGCCAGCTTGAATGTATGATTCTCATGTAAAAAACTCATCTCGTCCTACATGGCTTCCTTCCATTCTGTAGTATATTCACCTTCCATAGCTTCTTTAAAGCTCTCCGATTCTCCTCTATCAAAGAGTAAAACATACTCATTAGCTGACAAACAAACAGATTATCATAGTTCCCTTCAAGATCATCGGACAACAATCTCTTCGGCCGGCTGAGGAATGACATCCTCCTTTTCATCCGACATTGGTATTTCCTCATTATCTTTTCTGACTATATATTGGCCATCAACCTCTTGACAAAGAGGTATCGTTAAGATAATATCAATGCTTATATTGTTAGTCCGATCGGTATCTGACACTGCCTTCTTATCTTTGCCAATGTCATCAATAGTTTCGTCCTCTAGAAATACTATGACAAGCTTCTTCTCAGTTGGGTCATAGAGTCTAATTCCCAACTCATCTTCCCCGTAACCTAGGAAGACACATTACATTATCTTCGACTCCAACTTTGTCCTTTCATCATTGGGGACGTAAACGAAGGTCTTGCACCCAAATCCCCAAAGGTGGCCATAAAATACTTTTTTCTCGGACCACAACTTCTCTGGGACTTCTCCATTTAGTGGTTCAGACGGTGATCTATTGTTGACGTAGACAGCAAATTTTAAGACCTTTGCTCAAAATATCCCGAGGAGATTTGCCTCAAAGAGTACAGATCTGACTCTCTCCATCAACGTGCGGTTCATTCGCTCAACCACATCATTCAATTATGACGTCTTCGACAGCGTCTTTTGGTGCTGAATACTATGAGACCAGCAGTAAGCATCAAATATCCCAATTTACTCTCCGTAATTGTTACTTCAAATGTACTTCAGCTTTCTTCCAGTCTGTCGTTCAACCGGAGTATGAAAATACTCACATACTCTAATGACTTGGTCCTTGGTCTTAAGTGGATACACCCACAACTTTCTCGAGTAATCATTAATGAACAAGACAAAATATTGTGCACATTTGAATAACTTCTCCTTGAATGGCCGATAGATGTCGGTGTGTACCAGCTCAAGTAACTCGGCCTTCTTGGTGAACAAGTCTCCTCAGAATAAAACTCGTCACTACTTCCCCGCTATGTAATGAGGGAAAGTCTTCAGGCCGGTCTCCTTCACTCCTAAGATGAGGCAATTTTTGGCTAAGTTACTCATTCCCTTTTCACTCATGTGGCCCAACCGGCGGTGCCACAAATCTAAGGACCCCTCACTGCCAGTAACGTTTACTTCTCCGACCGTAGTAGGGGCTTGCAACACGTATAGTCTGGATACTTTTCTTCCACGAGCAACGACTAGAGATCCTTTGGTCAGTTTACACGTCCCTTCGCTGAAGATGTTGCAAAAGCCTCATCATCCAGTCTGCCTGTCGAGATTATGTTCATCCGAATATCAGGAACGTGTCAAACGTCCCTCAATAGTAGTCGAGTCCCATTGTTGGTGACAAAAGACATATTTTCATAGCCAACGGCCCTTGACGTCTCTTTGTTTCACATCTTCAACACTCCAAAGTCACCCGAAGTATAAGATGTAAAAAGTTCTCTTTGAGATGTGATGTGGAGGGACACACTAGTGTCCACTACCCAGTCGATTTTCTATTCAACCACATTCACCACATCATTCATATCACAAGTCAACAGGAGATCTCGTCCGGTGACAACTAAGACCGAGGCCTTCTCCTCGCCTCGTCCCTTCTCAGTTTTATTCTCCTTACCTTCTCTATTATTATCACGTCTCTACTTGTAATAATACTTCTTAATGTGATCCTTCTTACCACAGTAGTGTCACTCAAAATTCTGATACCTTAAACGAAATTTGCTGCAACCATTTTCTCCAGATTTTAGGCCACACCCTTTACTCCTTCCCCGAGACTTCGTAACTAACAAGTCAGAGTGCTGAGAGGAAGAAGAGGCCTACAATCGGCGCCTCATCTCATTTAGCACAGCTCCTTTTGCCATTTCTAGAGTCACCTTGTAATTTGGAACGGTATTGGTTGTGGTGATCCGTATCACTTCCTAAGAGTTTGGTAGAGTTGTCAAGAGCCATAGATCTAACATTTCGTCTTCAAACTTGATACCTATGTCATTCAACAAGTCAACACACCCTTGAGATTCATTTAAGCGGGACGTTCCCTCCTTATACTTCACTTGTATCAATTTATTCAAGTGAAACAACTTATTGTTGCCGGTATTAGAAGCATAGAGTGTTTCCAGCTTCTCCTATGGTGTATTCACATCTGTCTTATTTCGGATGTGATTGTATACATTGTCACCCACAAACTGTCAGATGTATCCGCAAACCTGATTGGGTTTAAAACCCCACTCTTCCTCTGATTTCACCTCGGGTTTTTACGTCGTAAATATGGGAAGATGCATTGTTTTTACAAATAACAAGTCGACCATCTTGCTCTTCCGGGTATCATAGTTTGTGCCATTCAAACAGATTATCTTATTTTTCACCTCCATCAGTTTCAACAAAATTTAACACCAGCCCAAATAACCTCTCTCTAATGTCACTTGTAAGGAAGAGAATTGCCGGTCAGTCGAACAAAACCGAGAGGACAAAGATGATAGACACATAAACACACGACAAAGAAATATAAGAGAATTGAAGAACAAATATAATTTTACGTGAAAAATTCTCTTTTGAATAAGAGAAAAAAATCATGGGATAATTAATCCACAAGTAATTTTACTATGTATATTCGGTTATAAAAATCTTTTGGCTACACAGGCCCTTGGAGAATTTAGAACAAAAATAAGAGCAAAATGCAAGAATAAAAATGGCTACTCCTTGTATTCTCTCTTTCGTTTGTCTCTTTCTCACTTCTCTTCACACTCTTGTATGTACATATATAAACGGGGCGACCGCCTACTCAGTAGGCAGGTTACGTGTACGGTAAAACCTACAACCAACTTTACAACTTGCCACCAACTCTGCAAAGCGTCATTCTGCCGGGAAGAGTTGGCGTGCTTTGTATATTAGTTGCTAACTTTGAAAGTCAACTTTTCTTTCTGAAAAAGCTGTTTACGCAGACTTTGCAGGCGACCAACTTTTCTATTAGTGTCCCCAGGCATTGACTAAAATTCTCGACCTTTAGTCTAGTGTCCTCGAACATCATCCCATATCCTCGGCCATAACTTAGTATCCTCGGTCAACAATTGATGTCTTTAGCCATCACTTAGAGTCCTCGTCCTTCAATCATAATCTTTGTCCTTTAATTAGAGTCCTCATCCGTTATGCAAAGTCCTCAGCCCTTAATACCTCTTCGGCCAAGTATACCACTTCGACATTTATTCATTATGGTCAATTTTCACACAGGAGTCATCAAAAAATCCCAACAAAAGGTGCATAGAACGCTGCAGTCTACATTGTCTTCTAGAAATGAAAGAAATACCGAGTCGACGATGGTTCAGGCCAAAATTCTAGAGTCGACGATGGTTCAGGCCAAAATTCTAGAGTCGACGATGGTCTGGAGAAATGTGAGACTATGGAATGACGATGTTAGTCGGCCATGACGAAGGTTCCAGAAAGAAGGAGGATCAATACCAAGAGAAATGATGATTTTCTCCTCTGGTGCACACAAAGGTGAGAAAGCAAATGTCAATGTGGTGAACGGTGATGGTGACGCCGCTGCCCTCCTGAAACTCAGATGCCCGTGAGAGACGACGAGGAGAGTGATGCCGACGACCACCAAAAGCCTGTCTAGAGTGACGTCGTTGATTTCGAAGTCTAGATCTGAGATCCATATATTGAGAACCGCACGAGAAATCGAGTTAGGGTGCAGTTTGGTGTCCCCATCTCTTATACCGAGTAAAAGTGTCGTGGGAATATAATGGAAGAATAATTTTTATATTTTTGTATATTTGTGGCCATTGTTTTATAAATTAAAAAAGAGAGATAAGTGGAAAGGAAAAAAATTGATTTTAATTTTTTTCTTTTTTAAAAAGCATATTTTTAAATATATTTTTACTATATAATTTTATATTTTAAATAATAAAATAAACTGCTGATACGTGACAATCAATAAATTAATTATTTATATATATCTTTTCTGTTGAAAGGATACGCGAGTCGCATGGATTGCATTTTGCAACAGAAGAAAAATTAGAAGCATGACCGCCCCTTCTACGCTCACTCACCTGGGTGTCGCGTCGAGAGGTACATTCTGGTCTCCTCGGAGGCAGCCGCCGATGAGGGCTCCGCTGTCATCCAATTTTTCATTTTGTTAGCCCGTTTAATCATATTTTATCATTCATTTTCCTATTTTGTTACTTTCATTACTTACTGTAAATCTATATACAGATAAATTCAGCACGACTGATATTAGTTAATTAATTATTTACTTATTTAATAATTATATTGACAGACTTTACTATGCCAGTTTAATTTGGTCTACCTTAAATTCTAAACTTTTACTCCAGAGTTTGATTTTCCAAATAATATGTCAAAATTGTTATATTTGCCAATAGTATCGATCAATTAATTAAAAGTACAAAATTATTATGCATTTTAATAATAAATTAATTTCAACACACGCCACGCTTGATTAGAATGGATACGTTGATCAATTAATTAAACTAGGAGGAGCTGAAAAAGCCTATGTTTTCTTTTTTTTCTTCCTTGCATGTAATCTATTTATAATAATATAATGGTTATATAAATATTTTACCTGAAAATTTGCTTTTGGCTGAAATTTCGTTTTTGTTCTTATAAGGGTAATTTTTATGCGAACTAAATACCATAATATAAAATTTAACCCCAAATTGGACTTATAATTTTGAGGTCTTGGTCCGATTTTGCCGTCCAACCAAATGCTTGCTTAATTTTTCTTCCTCAAAATCAGTACCTGTAGTTTTGGGCGCAAGGACTCCACCGCCACCGTCGATTTCTGATTCGCTGCTCCTTGCTGTCAATGATCCGAAACGCAAGTAATTATTAGATGTTCAAGCAGCAAGAGAACCCAATTTCCTCTTTTGATTCACGAAAACTATGCAAATCGCCAGAAAAAAATATAGAACCCAGTCATGAAATCAAGAATTATACTGTA
>JAOVVI020019361.1:0-10132 GCA_028571085.2 Nepenthes alata | reverse complement strand
AGAAGTGGATACTTATAATCAACAAGACAATTGCATGGAAGCAACATTGTGGTGACCCAGACTCAAACCAAATTACCTAGCTAGAACGACCATGCAGAAAACTCAAGCCATAATTGCTCATCACAAATCCATCATTAATAAAATATCCATCATAAAAACGACTCCTTAAAATGAGAGATAGCATAAATGCCCATTATAGCAATAAAAGTCAAGGAAATGCAGTCATAACAAATATTCAACATCTAATAAAATAGAAAAGAACTTGTGCCATCTCTTAACATATGCTGCTGGACTCTACAATCGCTTCTATCTGAAATCTCCTCAACAACTGCATGATATCTACTAACACACTACCATCTTGATCTATTTTTGAGCCAATAAAATATAATGGTGAGTCAAATGCCTAATAAGTAATATAATTAACAATGTCAACAATCAATAAAACATCTTGGATAACGATTCTAAATATGCAAAAGAAATAACAATTTGCATTCATTAATCAACTATCCGAGACTTAATGCTATGTCGTAATCATAACTTAGGAGTTATAAGAATTACTATCAAGGGTTTCCACAAAAATCGAACATCATGAATACAGTCAGATTTTTTCAAATCTTAATATTAATAATGATATATGTTCTATCAAATTTATCTCAATAGGGATCTCAACTATTTGAGATATCAAAAAAATCTTTTTACATTTCACTATGTCATTATAAACCAATAATTATGTGCCTATCACCAACGGTTGGATAACATCCACAAGATATCGATATTTGCAAGTTTGGCAAGCGACCAATTTTATGGTCTCATGATACCTTACCACATGTGATATACATGTATTGAATTCAATACTGCTAAATAATATTCCCATTATCCTTTCAGGATAAGCCCAAAATATGCTACGCTCGTATTCTCATGGTCCAACTAGAAGCTATGCCCAAGCGGGGAATGGAATACTTTATTTCAATCCACATGTCAAATCTAGTACTCGGTGCAATATCAGTCGATATCTTATTTTGCATTGTTGATAGGGCTATAAGTATTCCTTCACGAATATAGACCTCAATCTATCGGGATATAGAAATTAATATCAGACAATTATAAACTATACTAAGGTTCCGTAATAACTATATTCATTGAGATCGCAGTATTTTTGTATAATTTCATTTATTTAAACCATAAATGACAAAAAAAAGTCATGCATGTGATCTACGATAATACGAAAAACGATCACCAAGAAGATAAGAAAATTTATGAATAAACTAAGTATTCGACTTTTATCTTCTCATCGGGCCCACCATGGCCAATTAAGCTTTACAATCCAAACTCAATGCCATGTAGACACTAAGTCTAAAGCTAGACACTAAGTCCAAACTGAGCTGTAAGATTCTACCTAATTATTACTAGATTGACTGTCTATTATTCTTATTTTTAAGGTCATAAAAGTACATCTTATTTTATCAATACAACACACAACTCTCAAACTATTGATTTATCTAAACCGGCTAAGTTCTCGAATGCCATTTTAGCGCTATTCGTGCACTACTACACTGGCTTAGAGAAACTGAGACATATATATACTTGTACCCAATTAATAAGGCATGAACAATATTTCTTGAATTTAATTAAGTAAACTCCCAATCCTTAGAATTAAGCAAAACAAAACAATGATTCTAGAGTTCATTAATTTGGCGACAGAAGGAACAAGGCTCCATCATGGCCTTAGCAAGGGCTAGTTTCCTTGTTCATCAGTACATCTTCGTCAATCAATTTCTACATCTTTGGATAATCAAAATTGCATTTTTTCAATATAATATTAAATTTAGTATATCATAGTGTAATAATGGTAAATTTACTGTCATGAGCATATCAATTTAGCATATAAATGATTCGCCTGAACACTGACCGTCACCTCAGTCAGAGGTAAGATGAATAGATTTTAATATTTATCATAGCATTTTGCCCACTCAATTACTACCATTTTGGTAATTGAATTCACATTTCGTCAATGCAATATTGAATTATGCATTTCATAGTATAAGAATAATAATTTTAAAGGCATTAACGTATCTGTTAAATGTATAAGCAGTTGGCATGAAAATAGTTTGAACCTGAGTTTCATTGTCTCGGGATTGTTCATCGTCTTCTTCTTGAGGCCGGTTACTGTTCACTCAAATTATGGTGGTCAGTCTACTCAAATGCTCTCGATTCTTGTTTACTAAAGTTGACCACTCATTTTTACAAGATTGAGCAAAATAATCAAAATATACTTCATACTTGATTTATCTTGAAATCAAAACGATACTCATGTTTGATGGTAATGGAGCTTTGAGTTTCTAATGAGATGAGGAAAATGGCAACGAAAGGAGCTAGAAAATGCACTAGAAGATGCTAGAATCATATAGGGAGAAGAGATTTCAGCTGCCTGATTTTCTTCCTTTATGCAGTAGCGGCAAACAGTAGAAAGGCAACCTCTTTTCTCCAATGTCATGCAACTTAAGGCCACTATCCATATTAATTATAATGTGAACTTACCCCTCAAATACACACCCCTCTACTTGATGCTTCAGCCAAAATCCCCTTACATTAGGTAGCCTTAAACACTGCTTCTCATACATGTATGGAAGTCAAGGAATAGAAAGGGATGTGAAAACATATCATGAATTATATTTATTATGTTGATTTTAATATTTAATGCCCTAATTTAATTAGTTCCCATATTTTATTTATACACGTGAACACATTAAAGTTACAATAAATCCTATTTAACATGTTAATGTATTGAGAATAATTACTGACTGTCAACAAAAAACTTATCAAATTACCTTTCTGATGTTATTGAGAATGCAACATGTCCATCATCAACACAAAATTAGCTTGAATTCGCTTGCAATAAGTAACTTATTAATTATCCTCACTAATGATCCCTCCGAGCCAAAAGCTCAACAAACTCGAATAGAAACGTTGGGGTGTTACAAACATCTTCTTGAATAGCTGCAATGGAGTGAATTTATCTTACCAAGATCAGACGACTCATACAGGATAAAAATAGTTCTTTTTGAAATGTTCGGAATGCATCAGCATGTTGCTTCTCAATTTCTTTTGGTTCTCCATTTTCAATAATTTCTACTGTTCATCAACAACTTCGGATTCTTCAATTTTCTCTCAGGAAGTGTCTCCAAGTGATTCCAGCTTTTCTTCGGTTCCAACGGTTCATGTAAATTTCCTTGAGATTCCAATGATTCATGTGATTCATTGCTACACAGAGAAGGCGATTTGACAGCTGAATTTACCATGGTTACCTGTAGGACTGATGCATATTGCTGTCTACAGCAGGCATATATGAAAATTTCTATGATCCTTCATAGTGAGGGCAGAGAAGTTTACTTTTTCAAAAATCTTGTTGGACAAGAATAGAGATCAAGGAACTGTTGATAGTATTAGCTTTGAGCATGCTAGCATTGTTGCACATGGGTGGCATGCCTTTTCTGTATAAAATCTTTATCATCCTACAGAAGAGTGAATGATTCTGGACCTATTAATTATGTGCAGATGGTGACGGTTACTTCCAATGTTATCATGTACTCGGTTCTCAATAGGGTGATTTAGCACTAACTATTTAATCCAGAATATTGGAGGATCTCTGTACTCTTTTCACATAAAAAAGCAGAGAAGATTGAGAAATCTAATCGTATAAGTTACCTGGCATCTGATCATTCGTAATCAACATTTCCCCCAGTAGAACTTGACGCTAAATTCGATTACCTTTTTTTTTTCCGGCAAAAAAACTGTTTGCTTGGAGGACTACCCGAAGCTTAGTGATCTGAAAAATGCTTTTCCTTTATTTCTTTTCTTGTCCGTTATGTATGGCCTTTGTGGAAAACATTTAGTGCTTATGTTGGGAACTGAAGAAATTGATTTCCCTCTCTCCCACCTTTGCACATTACATCTATCAGACTATTCCACAGCCTGTTCTTTGGTGATTTGACGTATAAAGTTCATCTAAAAGTTTGTTGCTTGTAATGTTTTGGTGCTTTGCAGGAGGGTTCCTGATAGGCCAAGGGATCCTGCTAAGTGGAATGAGATTGCCGATATTGTTGCTGCACTATCAATTCCAGTCATAGCAAATGGAGATGTTTTTAACTATGAGGATTTCCAGTGCATCAAACTTGCAACAGGTACATAAAAAAATATTGATTGGCACTGTATTCTTTTGATTAATTTATCCAAGAAACCTCATTTTATAGTAATGCATAGTTATTGCTTCTTGTTCATACTGTAATAAATTTTATTGTTTACGTTTGTATGTCAAGCTGAAGGATTCTAAGTTTTACACAAGATTGTGTTCGCATGATTTTGGCGATTTTACAAGATTAGGTTTTGCATTATTTTTAGCTGCTAAAAAAGACACCAACACAACTGTGGTGGTTCAACATATAGGTTAGCTGTGGTGCAAGCAGAGGCAGATTTCCTATTTGGTCATTGTTGATAACACTACAAATTGTTATAGTATTCACGGTCTCCAACGCCCAGGCTGAACTTAACTGTTGTTCTTTGTTAAAGCATTCTCATCGATTTGCCAAAAAAATCTTCCAGCTGTCATATGTTCTCCCCAATCTTACATCCCACTGTTTTTTGTCTCATTTAAATTTCTTAAGCTGAAGAGTTTCACTACACGTTTGATATGTGTTTTTTCCCCTAACAAATGCCCTAAGTGCACTTGTTAAGATGCAATAATGTTGAAGAAATCATTCAATATTTTCCAACATAAGTATTATTGCAAGTTATACTTCTCAAGGCGATTGTTCACCTTAGATATACAATAAAGGCAGCTGAATACACGAGGCTCCTACATTCCATTGTCTGAGAGTTAGGATATATGTAGTCTTACCATTGCATATCAAAGAGGTAATTTCCATGGCATTAAAAACCACATTCACTGTTCAAAACCACACATTAACAAGTGGCCATAGCACTTAAAAATTCCATTTGATATTGTCTGCCAGAATGCCCTTAGGAACACTTCCCACTCCAACGACCTGAATAGAAAGGAAAAATAATCAAGTAAAAATAATGATGAATGGAAAAGAAGTGGGTCCATCTTAATTGTTTTTGACAGTTTGAGTGCAACTTTGAAATATTGGCTGTTATGGAGATAGAACTCAAGAGCTGCTTATTTATTTGGTGATGGAGGGTAAGATTGTGCCTGCATATTTTTTTTCCACAATTTATGTAACATAATAAAGTTTACCTAATTTCATCTTACATGGTGATGCATACCTAGATCCGACTTTAAACAGATTCGGATTCGGGTGGATTGTTGGTCCGGTTCCGTTCGCTGAATGTGAATCTTGCACACCACTAAAACGACCAATAGGTCAGCGTGTTGGCGGGAAGTTGTCCCACCGAAAACACTCTGACGCTTAAGTCAGTAAGGCCTCCAAAGATAAGAAAGGTAACTGCTGAAAAGCGAGTGAAAGTAAGAGGATTGAGAGTGCTGGCTTGTCGTGGACGTGAGCGATCGATTCCTACTCACAGAGAGCGTAAGGTAACGATGTTTCGAAAGTGTGGAAGCCTCCGGGAACGACACTCGGGAAGTCGATTAGATCTCCAGGAAGCTAGAAATCTCTGGTGAGGTTTAGAAGACGAATGCCCGTAAGAGTAGAAGAGATGATGACCTCCGTCCAGTACTCTGTAAGCGTTTGTGGATGTGAGAGTTTTTACTGTAAGAAAGTAGGAGTTTTGGTACGTGAGTAATCGTCTCTGTATGCCCGAAATTGCCTGTGAGAGCCTCTCGTGTGTAAGTAAGAATGTCATTTTTCTCAAATTGTGTCAACCAGAAGCTGTAAGCAAAGATCGATCAGAAGTCGTCAGCCGTCCCCCTCAATCAGGATTCTAAGGTTTACTTAAAGTGGGCCGGGTGATCTCTCTTCTTTGGAAGGTGTGATCACCTCCCTTCTCCTTGGTTGCCCCGCCTTTTTGAGCTGATGCCAGTTGCCAAACAGACCAAGATAGCTTCCTTCCACGGCGGTTAGCGACTTTCCAAACCGATCACATTCCTTCTGTGAATGTTTCGTTGGAGAGCTCCAATTGGCAGGGAATTGGGAAAATCTGGCGCTTTCCATATGGAAAGGCGCTGATTTTGTCAATGCTCATTTTGGGAGTCGGCTGGGATCGTGGAAGATGCTAGGAAGGTCGTTGTTGGCTGTCTGATGGATCGTTGGCTCAAGTGCGTCAGGTTCATAACCGTAAAAGGCCCTTATTGGGTATACTGCTACAGTACGTTCGGTCAACGCCTGAGTTGACCATCTGCACGCGCGTTGGCCGTCTGCTGAGGTCTGGATAGTCAACGCTGGCGTTGACCGTCCTGGGCCTTTCATGGTTTGGGCATGTTCTCCAATTGGGCCGTTCACGAGTTGACCGTCCAGCAGGCTGTTTTGGGCCAACGTTGACTTTGGGCCAGCCCATTTTCGGTATACCCATCACTAGCCTCCCATGCCGGTGGCTAGAATTCTGGCCTCCGGTATGTTCATGATGGGATGCTCCTTATTACCCTTTAGTGTTTGAGGATCCCGGAGGACTCTATGAAAGGTGTAGAGGAGAATCTGATCGGAACTGTTGACTGTCTGGGTTAGTTTCGGAGAAGAATGTTGACCAGAATTGTTGACTGTCTTGGTTAGTTCTGGAGAAAAATGTTGACCAGAACTGTTGACCGTCTTGGTCAGTTCCGGAGAACAATATTGACCAAAACTGTTGACCGTCTTGGTCAGTTCTGGAGGAGAATGTTGACCAGAACTATTGACCGTCTGGGTCAGTTTTGGAGGAGAATGTTGACCTGAACTGTTGACCGTCTTGGTCAGTTCTGGAGAACAATATTGACCAGAACTGTTGATTATCTTTGTCAGTTCCGGAGAACAATATTGTCCAGAACTGTTGACCGTCTTTGGTCAGTTCCAGGAAAGCTTTCTGCCAGACCTGATGGACGCGTGGCCATCAGCCGGTTTGCAGGTCAAAAGTAGACACGCGTCTTCTTTTAGTTGGGTGATATCCTGGTCATTAATGTATCAGAGATCTGCCTTTTGAAGAGCCCAGTAGGGAGGCGACACGTGGCAGGAGAAACGGCATCCTTTCTGAGGGTTTTAAGGCGTTTTGGCCGTTCAGTTTTCCTCCACGTTTCGAAAAACCTTCCACGCCTCCTAGCCTTCGTCTTCTTAATTTCCAACTTCTCAGAAACCCTAACCTTTCCTGTAAACCATGGCCTCCGTTGCCAACATTGCTTCCGTTCTTAAAGAGAGTGACGTTAGAGCATTGTGCGTAGAGTTTAACATTCCAAAGGAAATCGCTTGGAGGGTCGCTGGAAAGGATGACAGGGCCTTTGCTCCACCAGTAGGGCATGTCATAGTGTATGAGGCCCACCTGAGGAGCGGCCTCCGTCTTCCATTGCCAGATGATTTGCTGCTCGTGCTACAAGCCCTACGAGTCCCAGTAGCTCAACTCCACGCCAACGCCGTTCGGTATCTCTGTACATTAGGTATTTTTCTTCGAAAATACTTTAAGAGTCTGAGAATGTCGATGGTAAAGGTCCTGTTTAAAATAAACCAGGGAGGAGAGTGGATATCGCTCGTCCCCCGTTCTGGCCTGAAGGTAAATACCGCCATTTACGACTCGTTAAAGAACTGAAAAAAACGTTTCTTCTTTGTGAGTGTGGGGACGACTTGGTCCCTTGCGAAGGACTGGGGCCAAGTGCCGGAGGTGTACACGGGGATGCCGTCTGTGGCGGAGACGGCGGCCTTGGAGTGGTTGACCAATTTGATCAAGGAGAATCCCGCTGACTTCAAGCGGGATTTCCTGGTTTCTCGGGCGGAGACCAGGAAGGTGAATTGGGGACTGCCTTCCCCGGTTCAAAAACCCACGCCGTCGGTAAGGATGATGAGGCCGGAGGACTCCAAGGGCGTGCTCATCCGTATGCGGCACACCGATGAAGGGTTTATTGGCCCTTTGCCCAACAAGGTGCTGGAGACGCCTTCATCGTCGTCGTCCCGCGCTAATTACGTTGCTGCTGGGATCTGTGGCGGACCTGGCAGTACTGCGGTGATGGAGGAGACCTACGAGAACTTGCCGGTGGAATCAGGCGGAGGCATTATCCTAGCGCAGCCTGCACCGCAAGTGGTTCCTGGTGCGGTGTTGATGGAGTCCTTTACGGAGCCCGCTTGCGAGCTAGCGGTGGAGGCGCGGGAGCCATCCGTTAGCTCTCCAGTTGCGCGGATTCCTACTGTGGAGCTAATGGTGGAGCTTGATCCTCTAGCAGCTGCTGCGGAGGCTGTAGTTGAAGAGCCCGCTGTTGCCATGGGTGAGACTGATTAGCTGTTGGAGCGTATTCTGGAGGAGACAGCCACAAGTTCGGCTCGAGAGGAAGCTCCTGGTCCACCGCCACCTAGGCCAGGTTTGGAGGCTAGGCCCGAGAGGCCCGCGAGGATATTTTGTGAGGTATGATTTCTTGGTGATAGCTTCCTCGTACTTTCTCTTTTCCCAGATTCATGACTCGCTCATTGTTTTTCTCTTGTGCAGCCAAGGAAGCTGGTTTCTGTCATCTACGAGGAGGTGGTGCAGCGCGTTAAGGCAATCGCTGATAGGGAGGTGGAAATTGCTTGGCTGGATGCCAGGCTGGCTACTTCGGGAGGGGAGCATCGTGAGGAGACTGCTACCCTCGAGGCTGTCCTTGCGGGCATGGAACGGAGAAGCCAACTTGAGAGCTGAGAATGCTCGCTTGAAAGAGGAGGATGATCGAGACAAAGCAAGCAACAAACGGCTTGCCGAGCGAGTATCCACCTTGGAGAATGAGTAGAGTCTCCATATCCGTCCCCATGAGGTCGAGGGCATAATGCACGCACGACTGTTGGAGGGGGTCAACGTGTGTCGGCGTCTTGTGCGGTTGATTGACCTCGACTTTCCGATTGAGTACCTCCAATTAGCAAACCATGGGGTGCAGCGTAGAGACGACCTTGTGGGGGAGCCCCAGGACAGTCAGAGGTGGCCGCCGCCTCTGTAGCCTTTTGTATATATATATTTTTGTACTTATGTAATTTGTAACACATTTAAAGCAATAAAAATGGAAGTTCTTTCCACTTTTGTGTCCATTGATCTTTACTGCCTTTTGTGTTTGTAAGCTTTGTTGGATTGGGCGGCCAACTTGGTTGGCTGGCTGCCGATGTTTGGACTGCCTAAGGAGTGAAGTCCATAAGCTGGGTAGGTGGTTGTGTTAACCAGCCTGGCGGTGCCGTACAAGTGATGACTTGGGCGGCCAACGTTGGAGAAGGATGCTTCTCCCTTCGACCGTCGCTGACTGATCGCGCTATCTCCTCGTTAAGGAGGTTGTTGCGTGTGCTACGTAAGCCCCCTAAGGTTTTGACCGCTACTGGGCCGCTTGGATGACCAAGGTTCACATTAGACCGCTTATGGGCCACCTGGATGACCACGGTTTATATACGACCGCTAACGGGCCGTTCGGATGACCGAGGTTTAAATTTAACCGCTTATGGGTCGCCTGGATGACCAGGGTTTAACGAGAGGGTGAAGACCCTCTCGACTTAGGGCAGTCTAGGTCGGGTAAACTACAAGGAAGACAATGCACATGCACATAGAAAGTATGCTAAGTAAATACTTATTTTTTGCATATTCAAAACAAGCAAGTGCATGCACATAATTATGCAAATGCGTACCTGCGCCCGCTATTTGAAGTTGCGCCTGAGGTGGGTTGCCTTCCACGTTCGTGGAACCAGTTTCCTATTCTGGTTTTGGAGTTTGTAGGCTCCGTTTCGTAGGACAGCAGAGACGAGGAAAGGCCCTTCCCAGTTAGGGAAGAGCTTATTGCAGCCGGCCAGCTTGCCTTTGGCTTGAATGCCCCGTAGGACCAGGTCTCCTACATCAAATTGACGCGCCTTAACTTTTTTATTGTAGTATCGGGCCACTCGATGTTGGTAGGCCGCTGTCCGTACTCTGGCGGCGTCGCGAGCTTCCTTTAACAAGTCTACGTGTTCCTTGATTTTTTAGGAGTTTGCCTATTGGTCAAATGACTCCACCCTAAGCCTTGGAAGTCCAATTTTGACCGGAATTACCGCCTCAATCCCGT
>JAOVVI020019357.1:0-10133 GCA_028571085.2 Nepenthes alata | reverse complement strand
TTTATAAATGTTGAAGAGTGTTTCTTGGAATATATTTTTTAGTAGATGTAAATATTTGTTGATATGTACCGATATTGACCCCTCCGCCCATACCAATATTTTCCATTGCCGCGACGATATTACGATATGTTAATGTATCGGTGATATATCGAGATATCTAAATAATTTAGCCTTGTTAATTTACAATTCTCTTGATTTTTTTTCCTTTCGATATAGGTTCCTAGGTTCCCTAATCGATTGTCCCATAATAGGGCCCAATCTTTTCTCAATTCGATCAGGACACTTTAAGTAGGATTTCGACCCATCTGATACTAATACGTATTATCCGATTGTTTGATATCAACATGATCCCGACCAATACTGATGCAAGTATTTTCATCCATTAGTTGTACACTTTTACTATCTACCCAATCGTTTATTAAACATCTTCAATATATTTTTCACTGTGAATGCCCCCGCTATGCTCTTTATCTACAACGCATTCATTACATTCATTCATTGAATAATCAAGCGAAGGCGGTGTATTGAAAGAGCTCATACTAGATCGCTACACAAGCCACCGCTCTACACCAAAACAAAGAGGAGCTGCTTATTCTACTTCTAAAATTGATTACTATTGTTCATTAAGAATAAGAACACTACGCAAATGTAAAGACTAAGAATATTTAATGGAAAGATTGCTTGGTGTTTCCTACCTGCTTTCTTCTATCCTTCGTACTCGGCACTTGGTGAAGAATGAGTCAGTTGTTCCTGCTGCTGAAAACTCTTTTCTATGATGACGGTAAATGGCATTGACCACGTGGATGAAAATATCGATATCAGTACTGGCTGTGATGTATTGGTATCGGATAGTATGTATCTGTATTGAATATATTGAAAAAAATATTTAAAAATCGTAAACTAACAGTGCCATATTTGCTGATATATTGGTTATACTAGATGATATATCGCGATATATCATAACATACCACAATATTGTCATAGTATTGAAAAAAAATCCGTATAAGGAGACCCGATACCGATACATATTGGCTAATATTTATATTGGTGGTTGGCCATAATTATTCTGGTGCAGTAGTAGTAGCAGCACGTGTTGTGCTATTCACATCTAGTGTGACACCTTATATTTGAAACATGGAATTAGTTAGCAGCCAAATAAACGCAATTTTTTTAATTTGGCCAAAATATATTAACAATATATTATCCCTTTAAATTCGAATGATCCTAGTGCCTGGTATAGTTAGCTGTGTCATGGATGGTATGTTTCATGTAGACATGACATGCAAACCAAGGATGCCTATATATTTAGTTTGTGTATAAAGATATATGTGTTCGATAAATAGTTGTCCAGGAAATTTCAGATAATTCTATAGTAGTTGTCACGAACCCAAACCAAAAGTAGGTAATAATAATAATTGACAATAATTAAATTCCACAAAATAATTTCCCAACCAATACAACATCCGAACACGATACCCAAATTCGGGTCGGACTTGCCGAAATATAGAACATCATAATCAATAATATGAATAACAACAATCATCATAGGATCACTCCAAATTATTTGTCCGAATGTCAAAACTAGTCACACCCTGCTCAAAATTTTCGTAAGGAAAAATGATAATCCAGAACAACACAATCCACGTTATCGATCCAACATAAACCAAATGTCACGATCCAAAATTTGTCTCCATCATAATACAATACACTAACATCAACTAATACACAGTTTCCTCCAATTTCACAGTTAAGACAAAACAATAACATAACTACAAATCTGATAACCTCAAAACATAAATAAAATCTCTACTAACATCCTCGTTTGAGCTCTTTGCAAGATATCTGTAGCCCTTTAATCTGGAAGAGTCAGAAATAATAAAACTGTGAGTCAAATATTCAGTAAGTATTAATATATATATATATATATAAAACAAAACTTTACGTCCATAATTAGAGTAAAAGAACGAATCAATAAAACATGTACAGAATCCACAATTGCCAAAATCCAAACATCCAATATGTCAAATCAATGAATGTCCAAATGTGGTATCTATTGCAGTATTTAATCCAAAGGCAAATCCAATTGATCCAAATGTACGAAACCAACCAAAATCCAATATCTCAATCCAAACAACAGTCGAAACTTGTGAATTTCAAATCAAACTCTCGAGTAACCAAAATTAAATGTAGGTAAAAATATATTGGAAATCCAAAATATGCCCAAATCGGAGAACCAAAGACCAAAAGACTAACTTTGAGGAATGGTTACACATATTCTCGGTAATTTTAGGCCAAATCACTACTATTTAGACCCATAGGCGGGTCGTCTACATATTTTTCACTATAAATAGTGACAAACACTATTTTTTTTGCCACCCGTTGATGATAGGTGCAATGTTTAAGTCTGTCTGAATATATTAGGATATCCAAATATATCAATTTTATTCAATTTCTTACGATGGCTCTCATAAACTATCAAACTAGAGAGGGTCTTTATAACTAATGTCCAGAACTTTTCTTATCTGACGGAAAAGTACAAAACTTCAACTACAGGGAAATACAAATATAAAACTTTCCACTATGGGGAAAGTACAAATATCGAATCTAATACAAAATAGAGCCCAACTTGAGGCACATGCATGGAATACCACATACAATGCCTGTATGTAAGTTTTCATGACTTTCATTTACAAATACTTCGAATATAAGTCAAATATTCTAAAATAGTTACTCATTTTGTTCAAATCTTTAAACTTCTCAAATATTTGGTGAAATCAAGCAAAAAAAACCTCAAACCATCTGGTAAAACTATATGCATGCATGAATAATCAAAATGGGGTAAGTAAAAATGACATGCATATATTATAAAACCACCAAATGTAAGCAAAATCAGAAAAAACGAAAGTAAACCAAGGATAGGGTTTAAGGATACTTGCCTTAAACCTATAATTTGATACATCTAACCAAAAGATGTTTCAAGATCCATATTCTCTTCCTCTCTCTTCCTTCCCTTCTCTTTCTCTCCTCTTCCTTTCCTGCACAAATGCCCAAAAATAGTATGCAAATCCTTATATAGACAAATTGGCGCACAAGCGCCGCCTCAGGCGCGCATCAGTCCCTGCGCTAAACCTCAGTTGCGCACGAGCGCCACTTTAAGGGTGGCTTAGGCGCAAGCAATTTGCTAATATCTCGCTCGAGTGCCTAAAAGGCACTCCTCAAACGTGCCTCAGGTGCAGTCATGTTTCTATCTCTTTTTTTTTTCAAATTTACATTGCATAATTATTTTCAATATATCCAAAATAAATTGATAATATTAAATTAAATTAAATAAAAACCAGGTATTACAGTAGCCTAGGAAATTATAAAAAAATAAAGGGTGGCATATACTTACTCTAGAATACTCTTAAGTTGAAAGGATGTGGGAGATTCTAAATTATTCTTGATGTTGGGATATTTATGGAGGATACTCTAAAAAGTGAATATCTATAGTGGAGGATGGAAAAATAATTTTAGTCATTGATTAAGGCCTAAGGAGCTAGATAATAGATAGATGCAAGCAAACAATCTAACCAAATCCAAAGATGTGAAGCAAAGGAATGACATGTAACCAAGGGGGTGGCTAGCCTTGAAGAGCTCGAGGGGTAAGCTTGCGGGAGTGAGTGTCTAACATGTGCTTCCTAACTCATGTACTCTACTTCCATAGTGAAGAATGTTTTCTCCAAAAGTTTTATATCTCTTCGTATTTTGGGGTAGGAACATCGGTTACATGTTGACTTGTCTACATTAGGGGTACTCAAATAAACTATTAACCTAATAAACCGAACTGAAACCAATAAAACCAAACTGAAAATTAGGGTAACAAAACGGCTCGGTTTTGGATCAATATATTAATAATTTATTGGATTTCAGTTCAGTTGTGAGTTACTGATTTTTTAATTAGTGGGTACTTGAACCGGTGATATATAAATTGCTAAATCATTATTAGAAATTCTAATTTATATACTATAATATTATTTGGTGTTTTACAATTTCGAATTTCGGTTTTTATATGTTTGTAATTTGAATGAAAATGTTATGATATTTAAATTCAGTTAATAGGTCTAACTCAACCAGTTAACAGCGGCTTTGGTTTTCGATTTTGCGGCAGCGGTCAAACCAATTTGGGTAAAAAAACTGGTTCATGGTGCGATTATTCGAACTGTGAACATCCCTGGTCTAGTTACACTGGGTCTTGAAAAGTGGGATTTCTGCTCAGCCTCTGGCTCAAGGATATATTGAATAATCAACTCGATTTTTCAATTGACCAAATCATATTGACAAAATAGTTACTCTTCGAATTCAAATGATCCTGGTGCCTGGTATAGTTAGCTAAGGCTAAATTCTAGTGTCACCATAAATTTAATCTACATTTGCCTTCAATTCGTGTTCTTGATATCCTAAATTCTGTCTTCGACTTCTTCCCAGTATGGAGGAGATTCACACTGCATGTCTAGATGCTTCGACTGGCTTGCCATCACGGCGACCATTTATGGAGATGACAATCCCTTCTGCATTGGACAAGACCATATCTCCTCCGGGTACTTGAAAAGCTTCTTTTCCCAATGCATTTTTAACATTTCATTTCTCTTAGCATTTTTTCCCCGAGGTGACTGGTCTTTTGGAATTGATGACTACATTTTGAAACTGCCGTGCCAAATAGACTTCTGCTTCTGTAGAATGTCAAACTAATTAGAGCTTTACATGTGGACCATTGATACAAATATCAATTGATATTATAAATATTGGCTGATATATATCAGTATTGGGGTTTCTAAATATCGATATTTTTGTTATCACGACAATACAGGCTAATATAACCTTGTTAGCTTATAAATTTTAGAATTTTTTTCTTTATTTATGTTCAATACCGATAAGTATTATCCGAAACGTTCAATACCTATATGGTTGCGATCGATACCAATATTTTCATCCACAATGCCGACCTAAATTGTCTCCCCATGCTGGAACTGTGGAAAGCATTCTGTAACTGGTTAGAGGCAATCACATGCTGCATTTGGTGACCTAGATTTGAGACCTTGGTTCAAATCAGATGGGTTTTCTGTCTGCTGAAAGCGAGTTTGAGCGTCCATTTTCACACAATATCCATTCCACATCCATCCTACCCATGGAATGGAATATTGGTATCGATACCGATATTTTTTGCTATAATGATAAAATTGTGATGTCGTTGTATTGATAAAATATCTTGATATATTTGCCGAATATTTAATTTTTTTTCCAAATTCATTTTTTTCTGCTTTATATATTCGTAGGGATATTCATCCTATCCGGTTAATGCCATTTATGACTTCATGTTTCGTCACTCTTTCCTCTCAGAATGTGTTTGGTGATGTAGTTTTGCTCAGTAGTAACCAGTGCATTAGGTGCACTGCTTAGCATTAACAGAGCATCAGCTTGAGAACCGATGGACCGACCTTATGGCCTCAATGAATTTTTGCCTTTGTATAGGTAAGCATGTGGTCAACTTATTTATTCAGTACACGCCCTATTCACCTTCAGATGGCAGCTGGTCAGATCCTGCGTATCGGGTGAGTTTGCTTTCAAACATGTATTGATCTATTTCATCTAAACACATCGTTATGATAGTATAGATTGAGATCTTGGTGTAAGAACTTTATAATATTTAAAGCTTTACAGATCATCAAAATTATTACGTTATTTCACATTTCATAATGCAAAATTAAATGCTATATAGACATACCTAAATTCACGTTTAAAATTCTTATATTAAAAAACTCGAAACCGGTTTCTTTTCTTTTACCCTTATTTCTCTTCATTCATAAAAGTTCACGGAATTTTGTGTGTGAAGTTACGATTAATGCATTGTCATTTTAAAGGGCTTCCTAAATTATATGAATGGAAATTAACAATACACCGTTCATTTTAAATCTGAAACCCCCCCTCCCCAAATGATCCAGAAAAACACCACTAGTTAACTTCAACTAACGATGGGCAATTTCATCATTTATAGGGTAAAAAGAGGACAAATCTCTTAATTAGATGTCAGTTGTTCTATTCAAGATTGGACTAATTAAAGGAAATAATTTCATTAATAAAATATAATAAACTGTATGAGAGCATAAACTTTTGATTATTTCAATAAATTATCAAATATGAGTCACATCATATGAGTCGATTCTAACACTAACTCATTTTATTCCAATGAATGGTGATTCTCAATTAGATCTACCTGGCTGATAATCTTTCTGTTTTTGCAGGAGTCATTTGCCAAGCGATGTTTTTCGTTGATCGATGAGTATGCACCAGGATTCAGCTCATCAATTGTTGGCTATGACATGCTAACTCCACCAGACCTCGAGAGGGAAATTGGTCTAACAGGTACTACTTATCTTTAATCTGCTACTGGCCAATGGGAGCTCGGCACTTCTTTTGAAGGTTTGTGGCTTTTGGCTTTCGGCAGGCCCCAGGTTTGTGCCGAGTCTTCTCCATCCTTCTTCGGTTCCCTGGGTGCCCCCTCCGAGACCCTGGATTCTCCAGGACTTCGGCCTCTGCTTGGACCTCGGTTTCTCTAGGATCTCAGCCCCTTCATGAAGTGTTGTTATGGCCCATCTAGTATAGAAAATTATATATCAACCCAACAGTCATGATTAGAAGTTAGGTGGATGAATAATAAAAATTACATCAAATGATTCAAATAACTATTTAATTATCATTATTCATCCGCCCAATTTTTATCTAAATCATTGAGTCGATATAGAAGTTTCCATACTTAGAAGACCAAAACAGCTCTTGCCCATTTTGGGACCTCGGACTTTTTGGGCTCTTTGGCCCCTTCAGGACCCCGGCCTCTTCTGGCACTTCGGCCCCATTTCGGAAGCTCAGCCTCTTTAGGATCTTTGGCCTCTTCGGGGCATCGACTTTTCAAGATATGGCCCCTTTGGTACCTCTAATTCTTCTTGGGGCCTTGGTCCTTTAGCCCCTTCGGCCTTGTGGGGCCTTGCCCTTCCAACGTAGGCATTTTAAGTTGGCAACGCCCCACATATATGATCCAGACAATACCCTAATATTACAGAACCCTATCAGATTTGGATTCATCTTTGCTGATCTTCTCTTTCAATCAGTCATCATGCTCATCCTCATTGATTTTCTCAGGTGGGAATATCTTCCACGGGGCCATGAGATTGGATTCTCTCTTCCTAATGCGACCAGTAAAAAGATGGTAAATAAACTTTGCTCATTAATCAGTTCATCGAAATTTTCTATCCTGTGACATAATATTTATTTATTCATCTATTTTAACGTGGGATGGTTAATGTAGATGGATAAATGAGTATGAGGGTGTCCCAAAGATGACTAAAGTGGATTTGGGAAATTCTCTCTCTTAGAGAAAGAGTTCCTTTGCTTTTCAATCTTCATCATTTATTTTCAAATAGGCTGTTTTAATTTAATCACTTAAAATGTCAATTTTAACTTATTTTTAATTTTTTTTAAAGATATCTCCAAATCTGACTAATGGGCATCTGGATGGCTACATCTCTTATGAGGATCGAGCTCTTCCATTTCCTAATATTAACTATTTATTTTTAAATAAATTATATTTATTCAATTATTTTAAAATAATTAATTTTAATCTATTTTTTTTTAATTTTTTAAAAAATAATCATATCATAACTAACTTTGCTCTTTAAATAGGTCGAGCTATAGGACGCCAATCCGAGGCTTGTATCTGTGTGGGAGCGGTGCTCATCCGGGCGGCGGCGTTATGGGAGCACCGGGCCGCAACGCCGCCCACGTAGTTCTGCATGATATCGGAAAACACCGTGGCTGCTAAGAACATCCAGTCTACAGGAAAGAATGGAAATTCTGTAATGTAAAATATGTGCTTCCTGGTTTTTTGTTTTTTTTGTTTTATTACAAATTTGGTTAAAAAATTCAAAAAAAAAAAAGATAAATCGACCCTACCCGACCAAAGAAAATGGATAACATAGGTGGATCGACCGTATTTATTATGGGCCGGGCCGTTCACAAATGGTAGCTGCCCATAAATACTATTTTTTTTTTTTTCTGTATTTTTTCTCTTGGAAAAAAATTCTTTGACTGTAAGTATATAAATATTTCACGTGTTTCACCATGCAATTAAAAAAAATAAAATAATAATATTACATTTTGATAGGTATTTTTAAATATTCTATCGTATGATATTTTGCATTTATTTTTTTATAATAAAACAATCGGTGGGTATTTATAAATGCGGCTAAATCGGGTGGAAATATTTAAAATAGACGGTGAGGATCAACCACCGGTCGGCAGATCAGACAAATGCTCATGGGAGCGCCCACACTCAATCGCCGCCCACAGCCCGTTTGTTGCCTAAATTTATTGACGTGGGGCCCCCTGCCCGGAAATGTCAATGCTTTTGCATTCAAATTCCTCACACTATAAAAAAGTACTCAGAATTTTCTTTATATTTGTTGACTATTACCATTAAAAAAAAATAAAAAAGTTGAGAATTATCCTTTAACTATATAAAATTTATTTATATATTCATTTATTTATTACATAAACAGATAGTTAAGATGTTAGATTTTTAAAATTATTTTAAAATGATTGAATAATATTTTTATTTGAAAAATTAAAAAAAATGATAATGAGCTTTCTTTTATTATTTTTAATAATATATATTAATATTTCACTATTATATAAAATTTTATTTTTATATTTTTAATTTGAAATATGTCATTTCATACGTAAAAGTCAGAACAGCCAAACAAGACTTTTTCCACCAATTTGTTTAACCTATTAATTTCATATTTAAAAGATTGAAGAAAGAATCAGCATACCAAATCTGACCAATCGCTCTCTGAAATTTCAATTCATAAATTCATTTGACTCTTCCTCTACGCTCACAATCCTTCCCTCTTCTCTCTCTCTCGCTCTGTAATATAACTTGGGTGCTTGAAATTTGCAGCAGACGATCTGGTATTTTGTGCCATGTTTAGAGCTTTAAGTACGAGGAGAAGCTACCATGGATATGATCGGCTGGGTATCGAGTCCTCCTCCCCGGCCGACGCCGCTGATGGCGGCGTGGACATGCATATGATGAAGTCGTCGTCTTCTGCTGGTGGTGTTGGGGTGCAGATGAAGAGGGCGGTCAGCGTGCCTGCCGGAGTTTTCGATTTCAGGTTTTCGAAGAAACAAGGAACCGCCTTAGAACAGCGTGGAGGTGGTTTTCCGGCGGCGGAGAAGTCTCAGGCAAAGGAGGCCAAAAAGGCCACCAAGATTCATCCGCTGTTTGGTCTCTTTGATGGTAAGAAGAGGAAGAAGAAGTGGACTGCTCGGCCGGAGATTTCCAGATATCTGGAGTATGTGAAGGAAGGTGGTGGCTGGAATAACCCTGCTATGAACTACGATTAAGCTGAGCCATTCGAGCAGTTCAGTGTATAAATTGCCTGAGATTTCGAAAATTGGTCAGTGTACTTTTAATTTATTATTCGTAATTATATCTTATATAATAATATAAAAGGTTTTTTTTCAGAATCATAATTTTTAAATTATATAACAATAACTCTACCATATTATCCGGCAAAATAATTAAAAAAAAAAAAGATGGAATTGAACTGTTCGAGTGTTTAGTCTTGTCATCCCACTGGCGATGCTAAATTTATGTATATTTCTCATGGCCTTGTACAGAAGTTCATGAAGATCCAACGGTCGAAACTACCATATTACTGTATATGATCAGTGCATTGTAGAGAAATTTACTGACAAGTAGTTCATTAGATCAGATATAATTAATAGAAATAAATTTTATTTTAGAGATATTGACGAACAGAGTGATAATCAGTTTACATCAAAACCCATATCATAGACCAATCAATAAAAGATTGAGAGTGACTTTGGAACAAAATATGTGGTAGGAGAAAAGGATCAAAAGTATAGCCAAGTGTGGAGCATGGGATTTGGAAGAAAACATTATTCAATCCGATCAAAATTAGATTTTTTTATAGGTTTGAAATTTTATAAGATTAGTGAAGTTATATCAGTGTTATGAATAGGTAAGATAAAAAAATAGCTTTGATAAGTGATTGGTTCGATATCTAGCGACTCAACCC
>JAOVVI020019356.1:0-10133 GCA_028571085.2 Nepenthes alata | reverse complement strand
ATTTTGTGGAGTGTAATCCCCCTAGGGGACTTTTGTTCTTGTATCATCATTTTGATGTCTTATGTTGTACTTAGCGGGTCGGGGAATGCCCTAGCGTATTATGCTTTATCTCCCTGGTAAAATACTAGGAGATAAAGCATTGATTTTGTAAATTTTCTTCTCCCATTAATCCAAAATACTTACTTAAAAAAAACTGAGGATGACCAAGAAATTCTTGTAAGGATTAAAGGATGTGATTAGGAGTTAAGTAGTGACTTAGGAATTTCAGACTTATACTGGGGTCCTAGATAGGGCTCTGATACTTGATAAAGAACTAGGGGCTCAAAAATATTTGGGCAAGAGGGTGGTTAGTCAGGTGAATCTTAGTAACGGGTTTGGTTTGGGATACCCGGACAATACTAAGAAGATGAAAGTGTCTAACAAAGGGGGAGGTAGCATCAAAATTCAATCAGTGTCAAATTCCCAAGCGTCACTGATGCATTATCCCACATAATTTACCAACTAGTCTAGAGAGAGAATCTCTCTCTTCTCTCTAGGTTTTCAAATTCGTGCGGCGCTCCAAGGTACTGCCTCCTCTGGCCGGGCGGCGCCGGAGCCAGCCATGGCCGGTCTCCTGGTTGCTCCTCCCAGTTCCTTCCCGGTTTCCGACTCCCCCTCTCTACCTTTCCGAACTTCAGTTCTGGCTGCGTCGGCCTCTGCGTCCTCTGAGGTTTCGTCTGTGTTCATCCTCTGAAGCCTTGCAGCTCTCACTGGATCGCTTCCTTTTCTTCTCGGTTCGCGCCTATGGCTGTGAGCTTGGATCGATACTCCCACCTTTGTCCGTAAAGGACGATTCCTATTCGCTGTATCAGATTGGGATGAAGGACCTTGCACATTGGCCTTTTTCATTGTTTGTTGGAGCTGTTGCCTTGGTGCCAGGTGCTCGGGCAGGAGCTGATTGGAGTTTCTGCAGGAGCCTATATCCCATCTGTTGCGGCTGTATCAGAGAGGAGCTCTGGCTACTCTATGGGACTTCTTACGGTTTCTATTTTTTTCTTTAATTCCAAAATTTAGTATATCAAATTTCAGTTTTGAAATTTGATTTATTAGGGTTTCTCGCCTCCGATTTTGGCTGGGTTTCCATGCTCTGGTGCTGGGGCTGAGAGTCCCTGTTTCTGGTTTCCTTGTGGAAACTTCGGCTTTGGTTGCTGTCTGGTTGTGTTTCTTGGACAGTTTTGCCACTGCCGGAGGGTTGCAGATGGATTCTTTGTTTTTTTGGTAAGTAAGTAATTTAAATTAAAATGAATGAAATTACAAGACGATGTTTTAACTCCAAGTGTTTTGCCGACTTAGAGGTAGAACAATGAGCTAGGGCATTCCCCGAGTGCCACCATGACAAAATCATGAAAATAAACTACAAAATATCAAGATGGAACAACATCTAAATTGGCCACACTCTACTCGGCCAAAAAAACAGTCACAATATAATGTTCCACCATTCCAAGAAAATAGTAGAAGAAGATTTCACATGCAAGCAGCATAGTCCATGGCCTACTATTACATGCCAACGAGTCCAACAGATCGGCTGCCCCGAATTCACTATGCTAGGGCATAGTGAGGCCTAGTGAGCCAACCGAACTGTGAACGTAGAGAGAGAATCTTTCTCTTCTCTCTAGATTTTTAAAATTGAAATCTGATTCGAGGCGCTCGGCTTTTCCCGGCCGCCTCCAGTGCCAGCATGGCCGGCTCCATGCTGGCGCCGTCAACCCTACCTAAGGCCCCAGGCGTTTCTCCGACCCGCCTCCCCTCACCGCCGTCATCAGATTCGTCTGCAACTACTAACCTTTCTCCCTCCTTCCCTCCCCTGAGCAGGAGCGCTATGCCACCGTCTTCAGGACCCGATTCGGCTTTCTTAGCGCGACTGAAGCCTTCGATGCCTTGCAACCCCTCCAATCTGGCGTCTCCTCCTACCAGCGCTGGAACCATGAACGCACTTGCTGTTGAATCTGGTAAAGTGCCTTTCTCCCCGCATTTCAATTTAGATTTTGCACATGAAAAGCCCTTGTCTTCTTGGGTTGAGATTGTCCAGGGTGAAGGAGTCTTCCCTTGTCCTCCACTAAAATTTTCCCCCCTCTTTGTTCCAATGGGAATGTTGTCTCCATTTCTCCTCCTGCCGATGTCATCAAGCAGAGTCGGAAAGTTTGGGGCGCTACGCTTGTGGGTTTCTTCTCTACAAAACCTCTTCATTTTTTGGCTGTTAACTCCATTGCCCGCAAAATCTGGGCGCAATTTGGGATACAACATGTTGCGGCAAACGACGATGGGTTCTTCTTTCGGTTTGCAACCGAATCACAATTATCACTCTGTTTAGCCAGAGGCCCCTGGTCTTTTGGAAGTAAACCAATTTTCCTCAAGAGATGGGTGCCAGGGTTTGTGCTATCCAAGGGCACTCATCAATCCTTTCCAATATGGATTTCTTTGTTTAATATTTAGACTGAGTTTTGGACCCCCTTGGGTCTTAGCTGGATAGCCAGTGAGGTTGGGAAACCTCTCTATCTTGACCCCTGCACTGCCTGAATGGAAAGATTACAGTACGCAAGAATCTGTGTTGAGGTCAGCAACTTGGATTCTCTGCCTTCAAAAATCAGAATTAAATCTGAGGTGACCAATTCGGGTAAGCCTGTTGAGATTAAAATTGATTACCAGTGGAAGCCAAAACTCCATGGAATTGGAAGCATTGTGATCCGTAAGAGCACCAGTAAGAAGATGGAGTACTCTGCGCCATCCTTTGGGATGTCTGAAGTACTGGAGGATACCATGGATGGGGCTTTGAAATTGTCGCCTCAGAAAGATGCCCATACTACCTCTGGAGTATATTCCTCCTGTGGACCTGGGCCTATCTCATCGTCTCTTGCTGAAGAGGAGGTCCCTTCTGCTCTGGGTGCTATCTCCGATGGTGTATCTAATTAGGGAGTTGTGGAATCTCAGTTGGGGAGCTTGCTGGCTGATATTTCAGAACAGGAAGGTTTTCAGGTTCATGATTCTCCGAACCTTGTTGTTGCCAGGTCAGTCCTTGGCACCACTCTGCTGTCTTTGCGTGATGATGGTGCTCCCCCTAGGTCTCTCAAGGAAGACACTTCTGAGGAGATTTCCAGTGATGCTCTTACTAGAGTTGATGTGTCTTCCGATCTCCCTGAGTTGCTTGCTGATAGGAACTCCGAACAGAGTCCTTGTCGCCAATTCACCAATCCTGTTGATCAGATTGATAGGTCTCCAAATGAGGCTCCTTCTGTTGAGGCTTGCATTAGCTCTGGGGTCGATGATTTAACTCTGGAGTCTATCGCGTGACTTGTCCAAAAGTACTCCCTGGACGATGTCCATCCCGAAGTATGCCTGAAGGATCCTCTGGTTGATGGTCTGATGGATGTGGTCCAGCTTAATATTCAAAATGCTTCAACCCTGGTCCCCTTGCCAGGCTGCTCGGATATGGACACTATGGCAACAAGGGCTGAAACATTGCATCCCGTTGAATGCTATCCTGATAACGCTCAGGCGTTTGTTGGTAAGGTGGGTTCTGACCCATTGTCCCATGCCATAATGTCATTGATTGGTGATAATACTTTTCAGCATCCTCTTAATGCCCTTGCCCCGGAGCACAGATACTTGGTGTTACTATTCTTTGATAAATGTTGGGTCAATCTAACTGATCAAATTAAGGATGAGTTCGCATCATCCTTTCCACTGGATGGGATTGATCTATTTAACTCTGAGGGTGCTCAGTTTGAAGTTCTTAGGATTTCAGTGCTAGCTCACCCTAACATTGATTCCTTAAACCCGAACAAGAAACAGATAATTTTTGATTTTCTAAGTTCCTTAATGAACTTGTTATCGATTTCTCATTTTGATCACTTTAGCAATTTGGTTGATTTAGTGGAGGGATTTCACAATTGCCACTTATCTAATATGGACAGGCATTGTGAGGTGGAGGTGACCAACCAACCTCATGGTGTGTATGATGGTAAATTGAGCCATAAAAAATCTAAGAGGAAGCAGAAAAAAGGCTCTAAAAACACTCAGGGCTCTCCTGGCACGATATACTCTTCTGGTTAGGTTAATGATGTCTTCAGTGGGCATGTTGATGCCCCTCCTGCTATATTCGGTGCACTATTATGGTGGTGGCATGCTTTCTAGTGGTCCTTGGCCCTGAAGCATGCATTGCTGCATTTTGTGGTCTGAAGCCTTACCTATGCTGTGATTATCAGTTCTTCACCCGAGAGGGAGGTGGCTGATGCCTAAGCTGCTGATGAAGCTGGCCTTCGGTTGCTGTGGGATGGAATGCCTTACCTGTAGTGTGGTGGGTGTCTCTCCAATGCTAGCTATTTGGTGATGTTTTGGTTAGGTTGGTTTGTTACCAACTGAGACACTAGCTGATTTGGATTTTAGCCTGGAATGCTGGCATGTAGCATCCCGATCTGGAATGCTGAAGTGGCAGTAGTGCTGTAGTGGCAGATTGGCTTTTTAGCCAGGTTCATTCGCCCGGTGGCTTAAAAACTGCTGGTGCAGTTCCAACTGCCCCGAGGCTGATTATATCGAGCAGGTGGTGGATTTGCTGTTTGTGAGGGTGTTGTTTTTGCTGATTGCTTCATTTCTTTGCATGGCTTGTTGATGCTGATCTATGGAGCTTCCATTATTCAAGGAGTTGGCTGTTATATTTGCACAGGTGGGCTATGTGATGAAGCTACTGCTGGTGCTGCCGCCTACATGATCCCGGGTTCCAATTTTGATCCCAGGTTTGGTGTTGTGTTGAACTTTTGGTCTTCAGCTTGTCTTGATGTTGCTGAGGTGGTATTCAGGACGGAGTGGCTTGATAAGTCTGGAGTCCTTTTGACATAAGTGGCATTGTGCTTCTCGGAGGACGGAGTGTTTTACGCTCTCTTTCAGGACGGAGTGGCTTGATGAGTCCGGAGTGTGTTATGCTCTCATTGGACGGAGTGGCTTGATGAGTCCGGAGTGTGTTATGCTCTCATTGGACGGAGTGGTATGTTCCTTATCCGGAGTGCTTTTGTTCTTGTTTCCGAAGTGCTTTTGGATGTGATGGATTAGCCCACTTTTTCCGGAGTTGACTTTACCTCTTAATGGTCGAGGATTTCGTAAAAGATGGAGTACTTTACCTCAAAAGGCCGATGTTCTTTGGACGGAGTGCTTATTGAAAAGACGGACGTCTTCCTTAAAAGACGGAGTGTGTAGTAAAAGATGGAATGTATCTTTAATGACGGAGTGCTATTACCTCCAAAGGCGGAATCCTTTGGTCGGAGTGCATATTCTTGGGAATAGACGGAGTGCTTTTTCAAAAGGCGGCGTACTTTTATTATAAAGGCGGAGCTCTTTTCATTTTTTGTCGTTTACTTGAACGATGATCCGGAGTGGACTTGGTGTGTTCAGGGCGGAGATTTCAGACCGGAGTTTAAGTATAAATTTGACAAAGTTGCGTCCACGTGGATGGAGTTAATATCAAAGAGGCTGAGCTGCTTTTGGTATTCCTTATGGACGGAGTGGCCATAGTTTGGTCAAGCCGGAGTTGGCAGTTCCGTTCCAATTTTTCTTTTTTATGAAGGAAATTTTTTTTTCTGTCGCTTCAATTGTACGTTGTACTTCTATAGGTTTTAATGCATCTGATGTATCATTTGCTCGGGGTATGCCCTAGCATTTTATGTTTTAAATCCAAGTCAAAATACTTAGAGATAAAACATATATTTTTAAATTTTTTTCTTCCGTTAATCCAAAATACTTACTTACCAAAAAAAAAAAAACCTTATCATATGGCCCCGGCTGAATTGAAGGAATTAAAGTTGCAATTATAGGAACTGTTAGATAAGAACTTTATCAGAACGAGTGTATCTCCTTGGGGAGCACCGGTGTTGTTTGTATGGAAGAAAGATGGGTCTTTGCTACTGTGTGTTAATTATCGTGAGTTGAACAAAATCACGATTAAGAATAAGTATCCATTGCCGTGTATTGACGATTTATTTGATCAATTGCAAGAATCTTGGGTGTTCTCGAAGATTGATTTGAGGTCTGATTATTATCTGTTGACGATTAAGCCAGAAGATGTTTCTAAGATTGTTTTCAGACGTGTTGTGGACACTATGAGTTCATTATTATGCCCTGTTGCATTATCTAGAAAAATTCACGGTGTTGTTTATTGATGATATCCTAGTATATTCAAAGGATCATGAGGAGCATGAGGCTCACTTGAGGATGGTACTTCAAGTGCTCAGTGAGGAAAAATTGTATGCTAAACTAAGTAAATGTGAGTTCTGGCTTAAGAAGGTGTTGTATCTAGGCCATGTAATTTCTGATGGTGATATTTCTGTGGATCCAAAGAAGGTAGAGGCTATTACAAACTAGAGTAGGCCAACTTCTGTGACTGAGGTTAGGAGCTTTCTAGGCATGGCAAGCTATTACTGGCATTTTGTTGAGAATTTCTCGTAGATTGCTATGTCTCTAACCCAACTACTAAAAAAGGAGGCCAAGTTTGAATAGCCTGACGAATGTGATCTGAGTTTTCATGAGTTAAAGGGTCGTTTGACTACCGCCCCGGTGTTGAGGTTTCGAGGTGTACTATGACGCCTCTAAGGCGGGTTTGGGTTGTGTACTAATGTAGCATGGTAAAGTTGTAGCATATGGGTCTAGACAATTGAAAATGCATGAAAAAAATTACCTGACTCATGATCTGGAGCTAGCTATTGTTGTGTTTTCTTTGAAAATTTTGAGACATTACTTATATGGTAAAACGTTTCATGTGTATTCTGATCATAAAAGCTTGAAATACCTAATTTCTCAAAATGAACTTAATTGAGGCAAAGGAGGTGGCTTGACTTTTTGAAAGACTATGACTTTGAAATATAGTATAAGCCTAGGAGGGTAAATGTAGTTGCAGATGCATTGAGCCATCGATCGGGTTATGTGGCTATGTAGCAAGCTAAATATATGGAAATGTTGGATTATCTAAAGCAGTGTGATATCCAACATCATGCTCGGGGTGATAGGATGCTCCTATCTTATCTTCAAATCCAACCGGAGGTAATTAACGAAGTTAAGGAGAAGCAAGTTAATGATTTGTTCCTTGTGGATATTGTAAGTGATCTAAATTGGGACTCTCGAGCTGATTTTAATGTCCAGACTGATGGAGCATTGAGGTTTAGAGACCGATTATGTGTACTGAATGATAGGAAACCGAAGAAAAAGATCTTGAAGGAGGCTCACCAGTCTTGGTATACCATCCACCCTCGGATGAATAAAATATATCATGATCTGAATAAAACTTTTTGGTGGAGGAATATGAAGAGGGATATTATGGCTTATGTGGAGAAATGTCTTGTATGTCTGCAACTAAAAGTTAAAAGGAGAAAGTCTTCTAGATTGTTATAGTCGATGCTGATCCCAAGCTGAAAAAGGAGAATGTTACTATAGATTTTGTTTCTAGTTTGCCAAGGACTCCTAGGAATCAGGACGCCATTTGGGTTATAGTTTATTGGCTGATAAAATCAGCTCATTTCTTGGCAATCAAGATGACATATTCCTGTGATAGACTGGCTTATTTATACGTGAATGAAATTGTGAAGCTTCATGGAATACATGCCTCAACTGTGTCTGATAGGTGTCCCCATTTTGTCTGAATGTTTTTAGAAAGCTTGCATAAGGAGTTGGGGACAAAGTTGAAGTTTAGTACTACGTATCACCCCCAGACTGATGGCCAATCAGAGTGTACCATTAAGATTCTTGAGGATATGTTGAGGGCCTCGGTGTTGGAAATGAAAGGGACTTGAGACAGTTATCTGGCATTGGCTAAATTTGTGTATAATAATAGTTATCAGGCTAGTATCAGCATGACTCCTTTTGAGGCTCTCTATGGGAGAAAGTGAAAATTGCTGATTCACTAGAAGTAGATTGGAGATGAGTGGATTTTAGACGCTAAAATCATAAGAGAAATTGTGGAGAAAATTAAATTGATTCATGATAATCTAAAAGTCACTCAAAGTAGATAGAAATGTTATGCAATCCATAGGAGGAAATAATTGAGCTTTAAGGTAGAAGATTTTATTTTTCTGAAAGTTTCACCGTCCAAGGGAACATTCAAGTTTGGAGTAAAAGGAAAACTGATGCCACAGTTCATAGGTCCATTTGAGATTCTAGAGAGGATCAGGGAGGTAGCTTACCAGTTGGCGCTACCACCTAGTCTTGCGGACGTACAAGACATATTTCATATATCGATGCTTCGAAAGTATGTCTAGGCTCCTACACACGTGATTGAGTACAAGCCCTTGACGATCGATAAGGATTTTTCCTATGTCGAAGAGCCGATACAGATTTTGGATCGAAAGGATCAGAGGTTGCACACTAAAACCATTCCCATGGTGAAAGTACTCTGGATCAATCATTCACCGGAGGAGGCCACATGGGAGTACGAAGAGGCATCCGAAGTGAATATCCCCACTTGTTTTCTTGAGGTATGTAACTTTTTTTAATGAGCATAAAATTTCTTTAAGCGGGGGAGAATGTGAGATCCCGATTTTGAAACAAGATAATTATGGATTAATTATATGAATAAAAATTATGTTTGGGTTTAATAATGTGGGAAAATTTGGTATCGAAGCAAAATGGGGGAAAATGGCCAAAGGAGTACAGGGCACTCGATCACCACTCGAGCGCCCCTCAAGCACAAACATTTGAAAGTTGTGCTAGAGGGTATGCCAGAAGGAAGGCGGGAGTGACCCCCATCTATTAGCAATACGCTCGAGCACATTTTTGTACATGTGATCGCTCGAGCACAATTTTGCGCAATTGACCGCTCAAGTGGTGGCCACATGGACCCGCACATGACCTTTTTCTTTTGTGTTTAAATGGGAAGTTGGTGTGATTTGTCGCTTCAATCTCAGAACCCTCAACAAGAGTACGGAAGGAGAGAAGAGAGGAAGGAGAGGGAAGAGAAAAGAAAGGGAAAAATCTACCGTCTAGCTCTGATCAAAGTAAGGGTAACTATAGATCAAGCTTAGGCAAGTGTACCTCAGACATTATTTTTTATTTTTACAACTTTTATATATCCCAAAAATAGTATTGATGTTTTAAATCCATGGTTCTGCATGTTTAATGTAAATAATGCCTGTTTTTCCTGATTAATCAAATAGATTTTATGTTTACTAGTATATACTGCTAAATGTACCTCTTATTTCATAAAAATACATGTGTTTGGTGTCCATTTATCATACAAAATTTTTGGCGAAACCCTATGTACGAAAATTTAAGATTTCATGCCTTATTTTCCATAATTTATGTCATGTAAAGTTAATTTGTAACGTGATAATGTCTAGCATGTAATGACCCGAGCTCGGATCCTCGAACCCGAACCGGACCGTCACGGTAAAAGTCTCGAATCATCACCAATTTTAGAAATTACACATAATTAATTAACTCAACATCATCAAAACATCATCAATGATCCTTATAAATGCATCATAAATCAAATATCCAAAATAGCAATAATAATAAATTCAATAAATGACATCGATATCCCAAAATATCAATTCTCATAAAGAAAATCTAACAAAAGTCAAACAATAACTAAATCAAAAATCTTAAATGCCCATCCGGAGAGCCTCAAACTCTAATATCACCTCTATCTAGTGGCTACCCAAAAGTGACGTGATCTCCATGATCCTGATGTCAACCTGTCTAATCTGGAGCCAATAAAATACAATGGTGAGCCGAATGCCCAGTAAGTAAAAATAAACAATAATAGAGGAGTACAATAAAGCATCTCGGATGATAAAATAATAAATAAAATCAATCACAGTAGGTAATATATCCACCACTGTCCAAAACAAAATAACATGTCGTGTCCACGACCCAAAGGCCATGCGAACAACTAAGTATCAATGGAGCAACATAGATTCCGTTGAATCCGATCATTAGCTCAATATGATGTCACAAATGTATGAATGACAGAAGTCTCCATAGACCTCATTCTACTATAGTGAACCAAAGTTCGCATATTTATGCCCCTAACGACTGGGTAATGCAACGAAGTTATCTAGGGTATCCAACTACCCCACAGTCCTCCCAGAGGCTGTAGCCGTAGCATGTCGATACCACCT
>JAOVVI020019355.1:0-10133 GCA_028571085.2 Nepenthes alata | reverse complement strand
AGTAAAACATGTCCATGTCTCACGGACTCCAACATAATGCACAGCCTCAGGAAAGAAGGATGTTCAATTTTTCTTCACATTGATGGGGAAAAAATTGAAGATGTCCTAGATTTTATACTTAAACCTCTTATGAAATAAAACAAGTTGAAAAACTTAATTATATTTTCCATTTTATAGTTTCATTACGATTAATTAACAGCAAAAAATGATATAGGAATAGAATATTAATTTCTTTAGAATAGCATTGAGCGCGAATATGATTGGACTATTTAATATCATGTAGAATAGTTCTTTCTTTATTCTCATGTCTGGTTATAGTTTGGCCTCAAAAATTGATGGCCATGGTCGGAACACAGCCTTCCTCAACCAATGGCCAGCAGCGGGGATTAACCAACTGGCTTCCGATGGAGAGCGGCAGTGACTGGATGACTGCTTCCTAGGCCTGCAGGGTGAACTGGCCAACCGGCTTTTTGTGGTTGTCAATAGGACCGGTTGGCAGCCCATTAGTCTCAAGAGATGGGTGGTGAGACCTGTTGGACAACTTCAGCAACCAGTGGTTGACAACGAGGATAGATTGGCCTCTAGGGAACCTTCAGACGATGTTTTGGCAGCCAATAGCTGGTCAATATGATTAGTGACTGGTCGTCGATGGCCACCAAGAGTGACCAAACTGTCAGGATGTGGCAACTAGAGATGGTGGTTGTAGTTGGTGGTGAGCTGCTACCGCCAAGTACACTGGTGGTTATGACTTGTGACTATTCCCACTAAGCTGGGAATAAGTAATTTTATCAGTCCCACCATAACAATTATTGACACTTCTATGGAAATATCACCTTCTCCTGGTTTATATAATCTCACCTCGAAAAGTGAACCGATCAAGAGAATAGCATTCCATTTGGAACATAGATTGCAATTAAATGATAACGAACTTGAACTAAGCATGCTATGATGGATAAAGGAAGTAGCGATGATTAGAACCATGCACCAATCAACCAAAAACCAAAAATTATAAAAAGAAGTTCAAAAGAAAGAATAATTAAGTTGGTTCCATATACACACCAGTAGAAGGCCAAAACTTTGCGGTCCGCAACCACGAAGCAGGGAAAGCTGCATAATCCCGTGAATACGGTTTGGTCCAAGAATCGGCCATGAGGATAGATGGGGAATGAGGAGCTCCCTGCATGAATGACAACCAAATAATTAACTCTATATCTTTTGAGAACCGAAATTTGCCGATTAATCGTTGGCTCTCATGAACAAGTGGTTTGTAAGACAATCGGAAGTAAAAAATGCTTTTTTGCATGGCTATGTCCATATGCAGGATCTTATTAGAAGAAGCAAAAGGTAAATAAAAAGTGCTCAAAAGTACTAACGATGCGCATGCTTTGTACCTTGAGCACATTGTTGTGCAGATCAGTTTTGCCCTTCTCAATCTCAGCAATTTCCTCCCTTATGGAGATAAGGGCATCACAAAACCTGTCCAGCTCAGCCTGCAGAAGAAATCATCAGTCTGTGCTTGAGAAGGTTACATGTTTGTACTCTGTAGAAATTGTTGGGAAACAGGCGTGAATTGAGTTTATAACGATTTGCCATTGAAGAACTTGAATAAGCTGTAGTGGTATATAAATATATGTTAGCACCAATAACTTATGCTTTTGGGTCTAGATGATGTCTAATGCATGTTGAAAAGCCCAGCCTGTGTTAATTGCACTACACATGTTCGCACAAATGTTGCAATGCAACCTCCCTCGATGGTTTCAAACAGCCCCCATGTCCTAATAAAACTAACAATAAAGAGTTTTCCAGTGATAAATGATACCTTGCTTTCACTTTCTGTGGGTTCAACCATGAGTGTGCCAGCAACTGGCCATGACATTGTCGGTCCATGAAATCCATAGTCCATGAGACGCTTGGCAACATCTTCAGCTTCTATGCCAGCAGTGTTCTTCAATGATAACTTACAGTCAGTCCCAGAACAAAAGGATTTATCGATATGGAGATTTAATTGATAAAATTATTCAGTAATATTACCTTAAAACCTCTCAAATCAACAATGAATTCATGAGCAACAGTCCCGCTGACACCTCGGAAAAGGATGGGGTAGTGCTTCTGTGAACCGCACAGCATGGAGATCATTAAACAATAATCCACAATCAACATTTAATAGAAAGCTTAAGTAAACATCGCAATATAAACTACCATGAATGGAAACATATACAACAACAAGGTAGTAGGATCGGTTATATGAATTTGGTTCTGTTATTGCACTTAATTTAGTACAATGTCTTTGAAAAGTAGGAACAATTTTATCACATCACTCTTGAGTTTTTATCGGTCTGCCTCTTCCCTTCTTCCTGCAACTATAATTAACTCACTTTTTCACATAAATGCTTCATTTGACATATATAATTTGAAATAGATAACACGAAAAATTCCATAGTGGGAATGTCAAGCCTCAATGTCCATCGAAAGCCATCCACCATAGATAGAAGGGAAACCGTTGTGTGCATCTAATTTCAAAACTTGAACAGAAGAGAGTAAACAAGAAAGCGCACCTCCAAACGTTTAGCCATGTAGTTCGCATTCAACATGGATATCTTGGATGCTTCAGTTAGGCCTTTGGAACCCATCATGGCTATGTAGGTATATGATATCGGCAAAATTAGTGCAGAGCCCCACGGTGCTGCAGAAATTGTACCAAGCGGCTGTGATGTGTCTGGGGCAGGAATTCCACCCGTTGGCACCTTCAGCATATTAAAACAGGGAAATCAGAACGTCGATCATATATTTGTTAGGCAGAAAGATTGGCACCTGGGCAAGATTAAACAGAAATTTTTCCAAAACTGGAAATACACTGGGAACTTACAGGAACAGAATGACTTTTGCATCAAAAAATCATCGAATTCTTCCATAGTATGTCATAGAATTGCGTTTTTTCCTTAATTTTTTTTTTCTTTTAAAAAAAATACAGCCCAGTCATGAAATATAATCATCATGAGGCTTCCACTTCATGGAGTCTAGGCAACTTCACTCTCACATTTTAAAGAGCCTTTTTTTCGCTTTAAACCTGTAAATTTCAGTTTACAATGACGTAGCCTTACTTTTGTATTAAAACTCATCCCTTGATCACAACCCATAAATCATCAGTAAAATAGTGGTTACAGAAATAGCACTTTGTGCAATAAGGCATTTACATAGCCACACCATTTTAACTTGCTTGCTGAGCAGAAAAACTGATGAAGAAAAGGAGCTGCAAGCCTGTGAGTATTGTCACAGGTATACTCAATTGCAGGCTCAAATTTGTGACATACATGTGAAAGACATGCGCAAAAGGTATCCAAAATTCTTCGATTCATTTAATTTCCAACGACATAGCCTTCTTTTTCCTGGGTGAGGGTGGGGGTGGGGGGGAGGGGGCAGTTGGACGAATCAAGGCCATTGACCTAGCAAGTGGGCGGCCCACAAGCAAGCTATCCTTAATTCCTCACTGAATACTCTGTTCTTGTTAAGGGTGACAGTATTCAACTCTAACTGCAGAAAGAAGCATGCTTGTTCCCAAATAAATTCCTATAAATTAATAAGTAGGGGGTTCAAAGCAAAAGAAAAAGAATGACACATACAATTGATGCATTTTATATTACAGGTAATATTCCGGGAGCCATGTAATTAATACAGAGAATAGGACTGACATCTCTCACCGAGAAGAGGCATTGAAGGAAGAATACATACCACAGGATGTGATGGCAGAAAAGGTGCCAAGTGTTTCTTCACTCCAATGGGTCCCATTCCAGGACCACCTCCACCGTGTGGAATGCAAAATGTTTTGTGGAGGTTAAGATGGCAAACATCGGCTCCAATCCATCCTGGACTTGTCAGACCAACCTGTAAATTTGGGAGATTGTCCAATATGAGTTCTCAAATGACGTTCCAATGAAAAGTTCAATACATGTATTGCCAAGAGTTGAACAAGAAAATGCAGCTGCATATAGTTTCAGAGTTAGCCAGTTTGAAAATCTTCCTAATCTTTTACTTATGTAGTTATGTACTGTTGGAAGTTTCAGGATTGCATTCCTCCTGCTTTGATTTAATCTGTTACCTAGTAAATATCAATTTTGATATATACTTCGGTGTTTCATTTGCCAAGCTGAAATGTTTCTTCACAATTGTCTGCTCAGCCATTTGAACCCTTTTCTAGTATTCTCAACTCACAAAATATTTCCCACACAACCATGAGTACCCAAAACACACACACACACAAGATCAAGCAACACAGCAAGAAAAATGGGAAAAGACAGGCAAATGGGTTGTTTAAGGCCAATATACATCAGATAATTGAGGATGACTATGCCTACAGATAAAAGAAACACAATCCAGATAAAAATGTAAAAATATTTCGTAGGAAAAGTTTAATCCATCAACAAGGATCACAATTCTAACAAGATTAAATATCCTACACAGCAAGCACAATGAATGTGATAAGTGACAACATTCTGAGTAGTTCAACTTACGGGAAGAGCAGAAAGCCTAAATATGGCCATTTAGTTGGCAAACCTGTGCATTCATGTTGGCTCCATCCATGTAAACTTGACCTCCATTATCATGAATTATCTTACACATCTCATCGATCCCTTCTTCGTAAACTCCATGCGTTGAAGGATATGTAACCTGGATTGCATTACAAAATTAACCATCAGAATTGTTGCAAACACCACTCACCTAAACAAAGACAATTCGAATTAATTTGATGCAAAATTACATACCATAAGGGCAGACAAATTGTCCTTGTGTGCTTCAGCAGCCTTTCTCACCTCTTCAATATTTATGTTCCCCTTAGCATCAGTTCCAACGGAAACAATTTCCATTCCACACATGGCAGCACTAGCAGGATTAGTTCCATGTGCTGAGACAGGTATGATGCACACATCGCGATGATGATCTCCTCGCGCCTACAAGATTAGTTAACTAGCATATGATTATTGGGTGTAAAGCCTCAAAAACATACAAAAGATGGTCTGCTAATAGGATGCAAGGAGAAGAGCAAATGGAAATAACCAAAAATGTGCTAACATAAAAGCCAAATGTTCTCTTAAAATAATTTCAAAGAAACAAAAAAGACTCCTTTTTTTTTTTTTAATTTTTCATCACATACATGTCTGGCTCAAATCCCAGGATGACTTGTTAGTAACCGGTAGGACCCAGTAAGACAAAAGCTAGAAAATAACTAAATATCCTCAAAATCTATGACATTAAATGCACCAAGAGAAAATTAAAAGTTCTCTGGGGTAGTTTGAATGTTGGAAAAATAGACATTGAGGGAAATGAATGCAAAATTCGTTCTGTGTTAATGCTTTTATCAATAAAAAGACCTTTAACTTTTCCTCCTTCCTTGATTTTTCTAGCAGTTCGGACAGATTAAAAAAGCAGTTAACTCACAAGCTTTAATTGATTGAGTGTAAAAAAAAAACATGCAGAAAGGAAAAACAATGTCCACTGACTAATTGTTTAAACCCAGTTTGCAGTTTCCCCAAGGAATGCATGATGAAGGTGATTCCTTCTAGTTCAGAGTACCTTATGATAAGCTCGGATAACCATCAATCCAGCATACTCTCCGGAAGCACCGGCATTAGGCTGCAAAGAGAAGGAGTCAAAACCGGTGATGGTACACAATAGTTCACCCAAATCTTTGAACATTTCCTGCAAGAGAACAATAATACACAACAGAAGAAATTGTCAACCTTCACTTCTTATTATCTTAACTCTTATTTATAAAAATGAGCTAAAGAGAACATTAAGAAGCACAAACCCAAAGAAAATTAAAATTTTTCTTTGAGAACCTGATAACCCTGTGCCTGTTCAACTGGGGCAAAAGGATGGATATCTGAAAAGTTAGGCCATGTAACTGGCATCATCTCTGTTGTAGCATTCAACTTCATAGTACAAGATCCCAGGGGAATCATGCTGTGGCACAACGATAAATCCTTTGATTGCAACCTGAAAATGTATCTGAGTAGCTCATGCTCGGTATGGTATCTGAGAAAGAAGTCAAATTCAGAGTTCATCAAATAGCATACATGGTTATTTACTTAATTTCATTCAAAAGAGTCATACGAGTTGAAAATTGGGTGAGTCAGATAGGAGCTATCCCTCACAAGGGAAGCAGGTATAGCATTTTCAACTTCTGGAGCAACAGATGCTGCCGTGAACCCCACCTGACAATCACAACAAAAAAATTGTTAGATATGCATTTAGATATTGAATGTATTATGAATGTAATCATCATACTTAACAATGCTTACAGGCTTGCCACCAGAAAATACTTTAAAAAGCTTATCAACATCCTCCAAGGTGGTCGTTTCATCAAAAGAAACAGTGATCTGAAAGACATATATTCAACCATATCATGAGAAGTTAGCATGTAAGTATGAGCATTCTTTTTTTAATAGATTAATAAGGTAGTGGGTAAATATAAAGCAAACCCAGAGTCAAACTCACAGTGTTATTGTCCACGATACGCAAATTCATCTCATCTGTGTAAGCAGCATCAGCGATTGCCTTTGCATCAGAACACTTGATCTTCACTGTGTCAAAGAAGGGAAGACCCTGGACTTCCACTGTCCCAAGTTTCGTGAGTCCAGCTGCAAATGTCCCAGCAAGACCATGAACCCTTTGAGCAATTGTTTTAAGACCTTCTGGTCCATGGTAAATAGCATACATAGCAGCCATGTTTGCAAGCAAAGCCTGCATATCAAGACATCACCGCATCCATCTTAACCCGAACAAGGACAAAGATAGACCATGTCAAGCAAAATTCTGATTGAAGTGTCTTAGCTCGAAGTCTATAAATCATCATAAAAAGAGTAATTATTTTGCTTTCTTTCGTTCTTAATGTTTTTGAGTTCGTAAATACGATGCATAGTTCAATACCTGAGCAGTGCAGATATTGCTAGTAGCTTTATCTCTTCGGATATGTTGCTCTCTGGTCTGCATCGCCATACGCAGAGCAGTCTTTCCTGAAGAGTCAACACTAACACCGATGATTCTTCCTGGCATCAACCTTTTGTACTCTTGAGAAGTGGCCAGGAATGCAGCGTGAGGTCCTCCATACCCCAGCGGGACCCCAAATCTCTGGGCCGAGCCCACAGCTATATCAGCCCCCAATTCACCTGGTGGCTTCAACATCGTCAAAGCCAGAAGATCAGTTGACATGACAACCTTAACCCCATGAGCATGGGCCTTTTTTATGAATTCCCCATAGTCCAATACTTCACCTTCTGTGCCTGGATACTGAACTAGCACCCCACAAACATCACCCGACTTGTAATCAATGTCCTTAAGATCAGCAGTCACTACTTTGAGATTGAAACCATCTCCTCTAGTCTTACACACATCAATAGTTTGTGGGTGACAATTACTAGCCATAATGAAAGTTTTCTTCTTGCCCTTCGCGATACTGTTACACATAGCCATGGCCTCCGCAGCAGCAGTCCCTTCGTCCAGCAAAGAGGCGTTGGACATGGGCAAGCCGGTAAGATCCGTAATCAAGGTTTGGAAATTCAGCAGGGACTCCAAACGTCCCTGCGCAATCTCGGCTTGGTACGGAGTGTATTGGGTATACCAACCAGGATTTTCCATAATGTTCCTCAAAATCACTGGGGGCACAAATGTGTTATAGTAACCCATCCCAATATATGACTTATATATCTTATTCTTAGAGGCTATCTTCTTCATATGTTCAATCATTTGGGACTCAGTTAACCCCTCATCAAATTTGTTAAACTTCATGGGTGGGATTCTTATCGATTTGGGCACGGTTGCATCAATAAGTGAATCAATATCATCAAACCCACAAAACTGAGCCATCTTAGCTTGCTCCTCAGGAGCTGCAGAGTTATGGCGGCGAGGAAAAGTGTCACTTGGTTTCAGTGCCTCGACCGAAATGGATCGAGTTTGTGACATACTCCTAACACGCCCATTTTCCCACCCATTTTCCCAGGAAAACAAACTCGATCTGTTATTTTCCCGGGAAAAAATAGAAGATGCCTTAGTTGTCGCATACCTTTTAGAAGCATTAGCAGCAGACTCCATGGGGCGGTTCTGCTTAGTCTTTTCCACCAACCTCCGCAGCATTGCCCGGCTAGCAATCCTCCGTGCGCGTTCCATCGATATTTGTTCTGAAAAGATTATCGAAGGGAAAAAGCCCAAAACAAGAAATGGAAAATCGTGTTTTTGTTTATACGATATGTGTAATGGGTATAGATTTCTGAGGGCAATGAGAGTGCTTTATATATACCAACAAAAAGATTGATTTTTTAATTGACGTATTGAAGATCGGAGTGAGGGGTTGTGGTGGGTGGTGATGGGGCATTTGTGGGAATGATTATGATTGTAGAAGAAGAGGCTTAGATTACAAGTGAGAGATAGAGGGAGAGAGGCGCAAACCTTGGATGAAAGAAGGGATGATTTGCTGACGTGGGAACCATATATTTCACCTAAAACAAATTCCAAAAATTGTTGCATTTTTTATTCTTTAATTCGATTCTAATTCTTAATTTGCATTTAACATTATTTCTGTAAAATATGTAAAGTGTTCAATACGCATATACTTTACAAAAATTCTAAAATATAAAAACAAGAAATTTCAATTTTGAATATCTTTTTACATAATATACCAACGTTTTACAGAATAAACTAAATAATAAAATAAAAAAAATACAAAATAGAATTAGCAAAAATAATTTTTATATTCCTTTCTCTAACTTGCCCACCATAAAAATGGTTAGATTAGATGGGAAGAAAGGACAACAGGGCAAATCTTGAAGGAGTGATTGGAGGGTATTGTTTCAGAAGAGATTGAGAATCAATGGATCATATTGCACTTCAGATTCAGCCCCAGAATGCTGTCATTTTGTAGAAGGATTATTCCATATGTAGAAGATATTATGCTATTTTATAATACCCATTGATTTGTAAATATATTTAATTGTATTTCATCTTAATAAATATTTAAGATTATTATATGTTTAGAAATATTATATACTTTTAATGTTTAATAATATCATAAATTGATATAATACTCGTAGTAATATAGTATTTATAATTTGTGAGATGGCAAAAATCAGAAGATTTTGGGAGATGAAATGGGAGTCTTTAGGTGGCAGATCCTCTTCCACAATTTGGTTATCGCGATTTCCCACCTCATAAAATGAGATGTCTTCCAGGAAATCCGATCAAATATTTTCAGTGGATAAATCTTTAAATAATAAAAAAAATAAACAAAGGGCTTCTGAGATAATAGAAATAAGAAATTTAATTCTTGCAGTTGTTCCATTTTAATTATTATTTTTTTGGAAATATTATTTCTTGTCAATTTAGGTAGAAATTAAGTACTTTATATTCATGGAGTTCATAGTCATGGTTGTATAGCAAATTTTAAGGAATCGTGAGTTTATGGTTTGTTTATGATTTTTGTATTAAAAATTGATGTGACTAAAACAACAAATAAAGTAAAATTTAGAATTAACTTTTTATACCTCCGACCATTTGATTTTCTGTTTTTAAACTTTGGATTCGGACCGGCTCCGTACTTCTGGTCACTCTTTCACTCTTTTAGATGGTGTAATGTTTGAGTTGGGTGACAGGAACAAAGCCAGAAGGCTTAATTTATAGGTGAAACCATCACCCGCCTCAACCGAACGTTTTATACTCAAACCGGCAAAAATTAATTAATTGACTTAGTAGAAAAGTTATCATCACTTAATGTACTACTAATACTTCAGCAATTAACTGAGTTAAACGCCAGAATGTTATAAATCGATCGAGGAAGACGAAACGGGCATGAAACCCTAGCGTCTAAAATTCGGCTCGGAAACGGCTCATTGAAGCCGTTCATGGCTCACGGCTTGGCGGCTCGATCGGCTCATGGGCCGGCTCAGCTGATTCGGCTGAAGCCCATATTTTGATTTTAGGATAATGCTTGATTGAAGCTTCATAAGCCTCGTTCCATATCAATTTGGTTCAACTGTGAGAGTTTTAATCGACCAAAAAATTAAATAGCACATATGATATATGTATTATACAGAGATGGATATTCACCTCACACAAACATTTAAAACATATTCTAAATATTTCTATTT
>JAOVVI020019354.1:0-10134 GCA_028571085.2 Nepenthes alata | reverse complement strand
TACATGCATAATCTCTTATCAATTTTAATCAACTTAATCACGTCTAGTAATTACGTTTTTGGTTTCGGGTCCTCACAATACACCTACTCAACATCACTCTGTTTTCCCAATAGCCACTACTTTATTCCTACATATTCAAAATCATGCTATCCACATGCCACATTTTCTACAGGATACTTCATCAAATCAAACTTGCATTCCTTTCTCGATTGAAAATTTGATTAACAACTGTTTCAAATTTATAAGGTCCACAAAAGAATACGTAGACACAACCATGGAAATATATATAATTTTTGGGGTAGACATGATACAATATGCAAATCATGGGGGAATAATAGAATGCACAAATCCTAAACCAAATAAAACAGAAATCTCCACAAATAAAAGAAATACCTTCATCCACATTAGAGGGTGCCTTAGAGTCCTGAATAGTCACCGTAAGTGATTTAGTTGAAACAGTGGGCTTCTTTGTTTTTAGTTTCTTGGGAAGAGGACAATCCTTGATTCGATGGCCTTGTTGACCACAATTCAAATAGGCACCGTCTTTCTAAAAGAAGTTTCCCCCAAATGCTTCTTTCCATAGTGAATACAGCTGACTACTAATGCCTGGGAACCAAACATTTACCAAATTTTGATGATAACTTTTCCTTTATCTGACACTTTCATCCTCTTAGAAGGTCCTGAAGGTCATAAATCTAATCCCATACTTAAACTCATTTGGCTAGCTGCCCTCTTTGCAAAAGATTAATAAGTCTCAAGTTCCTTTTCAATTTTTAGAGTCCTGTCTAGAACCTCAGCATAAATTTGAAGCTCTTGTGTCACCATCTGACTCCTGATCTGATCCCTCAATTCTTGTTGCAATTTCTTGGCTTTCCTCAATCCATCTTCCATAATATATGGCACATACCGTGATAGTTCAACAAACCTCACACCATATTCTGCCAAAGTATGACTTCCTTGCCTAAGCCGCAAAAACACCTCTTCCTTCTAATCTTGGAGGCTAGAGGGAAATTATTGATCCAAGAAAGCCTCCTCAAATATTTCCCAAGAGATCTCCTCATCGGGTAAACCCAACACCCTTTTCTTCATCGACCACCAACTATGAGCTTCTCCCTAACTTATAAGCCACAAAAATGACCTTTTCCTTATCAGAACATTGAATGACCATAAGTATTTTCTTCAATCTCAGAAGTCAAATATCCACTTTTATCAAATCTGGTTCCCCTAAAAATTTAGGTGCTTTTTTCATCATAAACCTCTCATATGCCCTTAGGACAGGATTCATTAGGGCTGACTCTGGTGCAGGAACCAGAGCCATATGACATTGCTCCATCGATTCTAGTATATTAGTCATCCTCCTTAGCAAATTTAAATATTCAGCCTCTCGACCCTGGGGAGGACTAGCATCTCAACGAGTAATCCTTCTTCCTCTTTTACTAGCCAAGCTATTTACTATAACCACAAACATCACAATATTAATTATCCTCATGTAATTAGATTAGAGGGAGGGGTTAAAATCAATCAATGCACTTCATGATAAAACTCCTATGGCCAAAACCTAAACATTCAATCAAATCCAAACTGCGCTTATCCATTTCAACTCTATGAGACTCGTATCACCCAAAATTTATAAAACCCAATCGCTACTAAATTGATCATAAATCGACATTCTAAATTTTACTATAATGAAAATCGACTCCAAGTTATACTAACCTCAAGTCATCAATTTCACTTTATCCGTCGTACTTGCTAGGTTAACCCAAACATACCTTTCTAATGATTTACTAACTTGAAAATCTCAACTCAGAATAGATCCAACTTGAACTTTAAACCAAGGTCAATTAGCCTAGGCTGAAAATCAATGCAATCAGCTTAAACACCAAATCCCAACTTAGTTCTGGCCTAAGGGATACAAACTAGGATATCCTGAGCTTTCCAATCTAACTTAATCATTCTACCCCTTAATCTACTTATTCAATCAATCTTAATCGATCCAAAGCTTCTGCAAACGGTTCAAATCAAACATAAGATATCTCTTTTCTCTGATATCAATTGTATCGGAATAGGTTATTCTCCCATAATAATCTCTATCAATAATTATACCTATCCAAATCAGACTAATATGTAATTAATTCAATTCATAAATTTTATAGAAAATTAGACAGAGTTTTCTCTAAAATTAGACAAAACCTATACAAACAACCTGTATTAAATAAAGTGCACAAGACATATACATAGACAATTCTCAAAATTTAATCTGATATACCTCCACAAACACATTCACAGGATCAACATATGTCATTTCATCCATGGCTCCAACACGGTACTCCTAACTATCATGTTAGATCTAAGAGAGATGTCATCTAGGACCATAACAAATACAAATATCAAAGACAATGCAAAAATAACTATAACAATATATCAACTTGCGAAAGCAAAAATAATACATTCATCAAAGTATAAAAGCATTCTATATCACCATAATATACAACATTCCTTTAAAATACTAGCTATATGCATTTACAAGTTCTCAAGCCTTTCAAAATCTTCAAGGTTTTCAAGCTCACGAGCCTCCTTCCTTCTGACTAATCCTATCTTCAATTATTATTAGGCATTAACTTATCTGAAAGGGGAAATAAAAGCAAGTGTGAGCAATTGCCCAATAAGGCACCCAAAATAGCATGAAGATATAAATATTATATAAAACATGTACAATATAAAGACAAAAAAATTTAAAAAATCAAACATGTATGCAAACGAGGTGAAAGTATAAATTGATGCAGAAATGTAAAGAATAATGCCCAAAGTTCTAACCCAAAGGACCAAAGTTCTTATTCAAATGATCTGAAGATTTGATATTCTCATTCAAAGTTTAAATTTGAAGGTTCAAAGTTCTGATTCAAATGATCCGAAGATCTGATATTCTCATTCAAAGTTCTAATTCGAAGGTTCAAAGTTATTATTCAAATGATACAAAGATCCGAGGTTCTTATTCAAAACTCTATCCTTCAAAATTTACATCCCGAGGAAGGATGATCAGAGTTCTCTTATTCAAAATTCATAGTTCAAATATAAATTCCTCCTTATTCACATCCCGATGACAGGATGTTCATTTAGGCCTAATTGTAGTTCTCTAAAATTAACACCCTCAAGAATGTGATTTTCACTCACTTGGTGGGCGGGGTTATACCCCTGGCATGCTGGTGAGCTCTGGGCTGAAGCCATCAAACAGGCTTGGAGCTCTCAATTATGTCAGATGGTGTAACATGTTACAATTTTTCAGAGGAAACTTGTCCGAATAGCCCTCATAACTTATCAACTAGTGTTTCCTCTTCACAACTCTAGATTTAAAAATACCTTACTCTCCATTTTTGAGCTAGGGTTTGAAGCGAAGCTTTCGGACACAAATCAAACACAAAGCATGTGCCCAACGACAAAATTGAAACCCTATATTATCATATTTATGCATAAATATAAAATCTATCCAATAAATCATGACAAACATACAAACTTTTTGAGCTAGGGTTTGAGGCAAACTATCCTAACATAAATCAAATGCAAAACATAAGCCGAGCAACAAAATCAAAACCACTATTCATAATAATCATGTATGAAATCTAGCGATAAAATCATGAAAAATATGTATTATTTGTAACAAAACATAGGGGATGAGGGTTTTAAAGAATAAATGTCAAAGTCTAGAGATTAAAAAGCGGTAAAAATGAAAAATAAAATTCAGGATACACTTGTCTCAATATGATTTACTGATTTTCTTACTCTGATCGGGCTGGATGTGGCAAAAAATCCCTCCTCCTTCTCTTTTCCTCTCTTCATCCTTCATGTTTCTGCTGATCGAGCCCTCCTCTTTCTCCTCTTTCCCATTTTTAATTATCAAAATTGAGGGTCGGTGGCTGAAAATATCACTGGCGCTCAAGAGCCTATCGAGCGCACGGCGAGCGCAAGTCTGAAACAATTGGCGCCGCCCAGGTAGCTTGAGCGAATAGCAAGCCTGAACCATTCTATTTTTAGCACATCCTTAGGCATTCAAGCGAGCAGCGTGCGTAGACTTTTTCAAAGCAATCTGTTTTTTGCTCCCTCTACTAGGCTCAAGCCTACAGCGAGCCAAGCCTTGCATCCACCTACACTATGATAAAATTTTTATTTTTTTAAATTTTACTTATCCCAAATTTAATTTTATTAACTATATTAACTTAATGACTAGGATTTACTATGTTCTAAAAATTGAGTCGTTACACAGTCACGTGCTCAATAAAGGACGGAATGCGAGTTTAGTTAACAAAAATTGTGATGTTGGGCATATGGCTTCTTCGATAGCATGATTGTTGGTCTGTAGCCCATCGAAGCAGTGGTTTATTGGGAAGCTCAATTAATGTCACAAAGGTGTATGATCTTCTTGGGTCCAACTGAATTCGATAAGTGTTCCTCAAGAATTGCAGTGCCCGTGAGGCGTTTGGCTTAGAAGCGATCGGTATTCAAAATAGGATATGTGAGGGTAACCTTTGAGAAATTTAGCATAAATTGTCGACCATATCATTGGGTTGACCCCTGATGGGTCTAGTAAGTTATAGTAGAATGTGATGCCTTTGAAGGAGCTCTAGGAATATGTTTTCCCCATGACTTGTATGCGTGGTTGGTGGAAAGCCTATGATCAGAATTACTCCACCTATAGTTTGGGGTTAGCCAGTGAGGTTTTTTCTTTAAGGGTTCATAGGTGCTACTTATGGAGATAGTTATAGACTAATGGTTCTAAAGGCAAAAGAAGTTGTTTCATGAAGAAGAAATAGTCCTGTGATAGTACAAGTGGGTAAATCTACTTAAGGGATATGAAGAGGTAAATCCTGGTATCTTTCAAGGAAAGCAAGTATTGCCGATGATCTAATGTTGGGAATCTTTAGATTGGACTTGTCTTTGATGATTCATCGAAGATATTGTAGGGTGAGTCTCAAGTAGCTCCTAATATCTAAGCAAATGGGGTGATTTACCTTTAGTTTTGGGAGGAAGAGTAGCATCCGTATTGAGGTCATGAAATTATGAGATGGGTAACCCTCGTGATTTTTTGCGGAGTTGTAAGGATGGCAAGGATTTTGAGTTCCAATTGTATAATCATGGATTGACTAACGAGGATGGCCATTTATTGAGAATTTGGGTGATACGTTTGGATTGAACAAGTTGGCTCGTGGTATGCTAATGATATGATAAGATCGCAAAGTATTTTAGTTTTGAGGTTTCAAAGATGATTTGAGGTTTGTGTTGAAATTTTGGGGGTGAATGATAGATTGAGATTGAAATTCTTAAGGCCATTTGAGGTTTTTAGTGAATTAGAGAGATGACCTATGAATTGGTGTTGGCCCGAGTTTGGTAGATCATTATGATGTGTTTTATGTTGGTATGATGATAATATACGTAAGTGATCCTTCATATGTGATTAAGTTTGAATTGTTCCTAATTTTGAGTTATTTTATGTTGGGGTTTCAGCTCAGATTTTGAGATAGAAAAGATTAGGTGTTGAGGATCATATTTTCGGAGGAATCATTTGGTTGAGGTTAAATCTAAAAGAATCATCCTCATTTGTTCGAAAATTGATGTGCGTAAATTTTGAGTACGAAAATTTTATAAGTGGGTGAGAATGTAATATCTTGAATATTCATCTAATTTAATTTGGATTATTTTTATTTTTGATAATTTGAGTGTAATAAAAATTAATTAAATACTATAAAATTTTGAAAGATATTTGGATTAGTCGCGCTAGCGCCCAAAGTGCGCCCATGCTATCAGTCAAGTATTGATTTGGGTTTTGAAATAAAAGAAATGAACTATATATATATATGATCATAATAAATTATATAAAACAAAAAAAGAAGAAAAAAGAATAAGGAGAAGAAAGCAGAATTGTGGGAGGATTTCGGGAGAAGAAGAAGAGGAGAGAGAGAGGGCCGAAGGGGTAGAGAGAGAAAGAGGAAATCGAGGTCCCCGAGTCCGATTCCGACTTTGAGTTAGTTAGAGAAGTGATAGATCTTGTCAAGGTAAGTACATGCATACCCGTTTTGTTATCTCTTTTTAACTTTTGTTCCATCTCCATCGGGTATTATAATCCCTATTCCTGACCCATGCCTATATTTTGTAAAACCCACGACATGAGTACAGGAATTTATCAATTTATTGTCTAATTCATCATTTTCGAATGGTTTTGTGCATCCCGAAATCCTAACCCCGTGTTTGGATGCTTTCACCCTCTGATTTTTGGGACTTTTCCCTAAATTGGCTCTAGAATATCATTACCCATACCTTGTATATGTTAATTTATCAATTGGATATGGATTTGGTAGTTTTATGTGAAATTATGTTCGCCGGAACCCTAACCCGTACTCAGATATCCTTTAACCGATCATTTTGAGTTTTATACATGATTTGGCATTAGATAATGAAAACTCATGTCTTGAATATGGTTATTTATTGATTGGGTGCCCGGTTTTCTAAGTTTTGTCTAGTTTTGTACAAATAGGACCCAAAACTCACGCCCGACACTGTTCACCCAAATTAATTGGGACTTTTGCATGATTCCATTTTATTTAGTTGGTATTTAATTATATGTAATTGTATATACTCAATTGTATATTCTGAAAATTATGTTATGTACATTTGTGAAACAAATTTATTATCCGAAAGTTCTTAAGTCATGTTTGGCTCACGGTGGTAAAAATTTCTATATTTTTATGCTTTATAATATTCATGCATTTAATTTAAGTCATATAAAGATTTAAACCCATAAGAAATATAAAAATTATGTACGTATACTCAATTTGATATATGCATGATTCATTCTCCGAGAGTGAGAACTTTGTAAAATAAGTTTGGTAAACTTTACCTAAAAAAATAAGAAATGCTAAAACCTAAACCATGGATTTGTATTTCAAAGAGTAATATTCCCTAGCATGTCACAGATATTATAGTGAAAACTCAAGGATTATCCTAGTCATGTATTTTAGCCGGTAATATTCCTTGGCATGTCTTAGAATATTATTATGGAAGAACGATGACTGCCTCTGGGCCACGGAGACCTGGTGGCATACATGATATGGCCTCGTATATCGGGTTAAAGGAATACCGATTGCCACGGGAAGTTAAATTGAGTGGTTATGCACTTTAGAATGTGTAGAAACAAACATATTCCTTTCCTCGTTCTCCCACACCGTTAGTCAATAAGATGTATTGGCCCTGGTCCGCAAAGATTAAGAAATTTATGCATATTTTTTGAAACCCTAAGAGAAGAAAGATAAAATATCAAAAGTTATTTATATTCTGAAAATATATTTGTTCATGTTTCATGCCAAGCATCATATATCATGCTCCTATCTCCTTCCCTGTTTCATTTTAAATATATTGTATATTATCCTTGATTATATTGTATTTACTAAGCATTTGGCTCACCCTTACTATTTTTCTTTCCTTTAGATGAGCACAAGCCTCTACCTGATAAGGCAGAGTAGAGCTAAGGCACTGGTTAGGCTACAAGTCTTAGAGGAAGAACATTGTGGACTTAGTTTAGTAGTTTTTTACCTTCCTGTTGGGATATTTGTATATTTTGAGATGAAAATTGTATATCGATATATGTGTGTGTTAATAATGTATATTGTAGTTTAGTTTCCACTATGTTGATGGATGTATATACTTTCGTAGGTTATTATGGTTTATATTAGTACCTACTAGCATCTTGTCTGAGCTGATGTCGTACCTAGAGTTATGACGTTGGTGCCACTTATTCATAATCGTGGCTTTTAGATCCTATGTTTGTGAATATGGGGATTATATATGTTGTACAAGATAATTTACAGGTTTTTATATTGAGCCAACGACTGTATTACATTCGAAACTCTACCAAATCTTTGGTTAAAAATACAGTACGTCACAGATAAACGGTTGGCTAGGCTGTAGAGAAGAAGGAATTATTTTATAGATTTAGATTTTATGATTTTGTATCTTATGGAGCACATTTGTATATATTTTTATGGACAAGTACTTGTATATTGACGATAAATAGATAGCTTAGTTTTCGTTGTATATGTGATAGATGTAAATGCTTCCGCAGGTTGTATATGGTTTGATTCATGTACACATTGACATCTCTTTGTTCCGATGTTGTATCCGAAGATGCAACATTGGAGCCACAAATATATTGTGACAATGTAGATCCTGTGTGTGTGTGTGATATATATCCGAATTTGTATAGGTTTATGTATAGTTTGGCAGCCATTTTAGAGCCAAAACATTATCAATTTTTTATTACGTTAATTGGGGTCGTCATAGTTGGTATCTGAGAAGAAGATACCTTAAGCTTGATCTCGAATATATATGAAAAACTTAAGATAGGATAGGCTAGACTGAATATGTAGATGTAGGCATAAGATGGTTAGGTTAGATCAGATAACTCTAGTTGTCCTAGTTTGCCCTATTTAGACTATTAGTTATGTTTAATTGCATAGATTGTTATGTCCTATTTAGTGTCTGACACGCAAACTAACTCGTATCGTTTTTGTTTCAGAAAAGACATTAGTAGCCGATAACACAACCTAGAAAGAGGTCGACGGGTGGAGGCAGTCAACCACATGATAGAAAAGTGAAATATCTAAATTTTTTGGGTAGAATGACTGATATCATTGAGAATATGGGGCAAAGAAATCTTGCTCCAGTGCCTGTCCTAGCTCCAGTACAAGCTCCTGTCAATCTTGGACCATCAAATTATGATCAGTTTGTCCAGGAGAAAGTTCCTGAGTTCATGGGTGAGCCCGACCCAATTAAGGCCAATACTGGTTTCAGAGGCTGAAGAAGGTGTTTCCTGTCATCCACTCTCCCGAGGAGGACAGAGTGTTATTTGCATTTTATCGCTTGAAGGGTGAAGCACATCATTGGTGGTTGATGAAGAATAGGGCTTTGAGTGTGCCAGAGAATAAGATTACCTGACTCATATTTGAAGAAGCTTTTGTGGAAAAGTATTTTTCATCTAGTTTCTGTGAGCAAAAGGAGGAGAAGTTCATTCAGTTGAGGCAAGGTAGTTGATCAATGGCTAAATACGATGCAAAATTTACTGAATTGCCTCGTTATGTGTCCTATATGGTGGATGATGAAGAAAGAAAAGTGAGAAAATTCCTCTAAGGCTTAAGAGACAACATCCACAAACAATTGGAAACTTTGAAGCTGATGACTTATGATGATGTGTTGGATCATGCCCTAATCCATGTGAAAGAGCTTGCAAAGGAGGAATCCTTTAAGAAGAGGATGTCAGGTAAAAGTAGTGTTGGTGTTAGCTCTAGTGCAACTTCTGGGAGACTGCCTAAGAGGGTAAGACAGTCTGATTTAGAAAAGAAGGATAGTCAGACCACACTGTCCTCACGAGCTTTGTTAATCCATGCCAGCATTGTGGGAGATTGCAAGGAGATAAACCTTGTTACAAGTTGATGAGTGTATGCTTTAATTACAGGCAATCAGGGCACAAATCAAAGAGTCCTCATCCGAATAAGGCCCTCATATGTAAGCCTACTGTTCAAGGGAAGGCGTTTGAAGTGACTGTAAATGAAGCTAAGGTATCCTATGCTGTAGAGGAAGGTATTCTTTCCATTTGTGGTGCCTCAGCTACTGTACTTTTTGATTCTAGATCCACCAATTCCTTTGTTTCACCTCGTTTTGCTTATCATTTAGTATCTTCTGTAGTGATTTTTTTTTATTCTCTGATTGTTTCGATGCCTACAAAATCATCCGTTATTAAGGATGTATCATACCCTAGATGTGTGATTGAGATGAATGGTTGTCCGTAGTTATTGATTTGATTTTATTGGAAATGCATGATTTTAATGTAATTTTGAATATGGATTGGTTATCGAGGAATCATGTGAATATTGATTGTTTTCGTAAGAGAGTAGATTTTATAATTTCGGAATGTGAGCCCTTCCACATTCAAGGAATTCGACGAGTGGAATCGACGAGTTTTATCTCAGCTCTGTAAGTGTGACGGAATGGATTTTTTTTTTCTCTAAAGCTTCCGTCAAATAGAAACACAATTAATGGTTTAAACATAAGGCAAGACTTCTGCAGAAATTTCGGCAGAGTCTCCTTTGTAAC
>JAOVVI020019353.1:0-10135 GCA_028571085.2 Nepenthes alata | reverse complement strand
CGACCAACGAGGTAGTTTACCTACTCCATTTAGTTGGAATTTGGTTGGGTCCCAATTGATTATTAATGGGTAAATGCTTACTTTCGGCCGGTCAACGTTTCGTCTTCCAGCCACTCTGGTCCTCCGGAGTGTACTTATCACATTTTAGTTTTCCGCATGGTCAACGCTCTTTTTCAGACGGTTAACAGTGTTCGAGATTTCGTCTTTAAGCTACTCCGGTCCTTCGAAGTGTATTTTAAATTTTTTTTTGGAATCTCACAGGTTATCTTATTTTTTATAGAGTGTTTGCAGACAATGTGATTAAAAAAATGAGTTAGCTTATGTGCTAACTTAATTATACTATGCTAAAAAATACAGGACAATAAATATATTATTTGCTCTTATTTTTTAAATTTTTAGTAATTTGTATGCATGGCATTTTATAGTGAATGACAATTTATTATTTTTATTTGGTTATATTTTTATGGTTTTAATATTTGTTAGTGTATAGTTAATACTAGAATATCAATTTAATGAATAAAAATTATCTAAAACTTTTAAAATATATAAAATATAATTAAATATCGTTTGATTTTAGTATTTGTCCCATATTTGATGTGATTATGTAAAACATTTTGCATCCAATATAGTCGATATTGATACCTAATATGACAGATACTAATATAATTGTGACTGATATCGATATTTCTGTATATATATACTAGTTTCAGAAAGAAGTTACCATCAATTTTGAAGGAAAAAATCAAATCAAAATCGGAAAAGGAAAGTGGGACTAGGCCACAAAAGATGCCTCATGAGTCTCAATTTTCATCCATAGTGGACATCATAGTTCATTCCAAGAACTTTCCTTCAATGGATTGTGGTATTGGTATCAGAAGAGGGCCTGAATTGTGACCTTATTTCTGATACCACTTGTTGAGGTTTGTCACCCAAATTTACCCGATCTGACAGCAGGAAAAAACTTAGACCTCCTGTCATCGTCAGCCACCATTTAGTAGGGACAAAAAATAAAGGAGATGAACAATATTTGTTAACATGGCAACCCTTTCTTAACTAAGAAAAAAAATTACTGGACAAATTTTGAAAACTTCCATTATGTAAAGACGGGTTACAAAAATCTAGAGATAGAACATAAGTAACCACCATTACTACACAAGCCCTAGAGGCAAAAAATGAATAATAGAGTACAAAAATATAAAGATCTCACATTTTGTGTTTCACTCAATGCTCTCTTTTTCTTCTCTATCTTTCTCTCCTCTTTTTCATCGTGGTCATCTCTACTCACACATTTTATAAGTGTGGTGAACACCGTTTCACCCCCGCATACAGTGGCTCGGTGCATAGCGCCCACAGCCCTTGGTGCCCAGCACTAAGGCTCTTAGTATTTCTTCACACCATCGTGCAACCCACACCCTTGGTGTTTTCACACACATAGCACAGCCCTTGGCACCAAGGGCTCTCGGAGATTTCCTCACACACACCACACAAAACCTGAAACTCCTGGGACATTTTTATAATGACCCAACTCCACCTAATCCCATATGTCCAGCTGGCCATCTTGCAGATGATTTGTCATGAACCCGAACATCCAGGATATTACATGATTGGTCATGCCGTCCTTGTTATTTCTACATCTTCATCAGTTTCCGAGCTTCTTGTAGACGATACATACTCTGCACTGTTCAGAAGGTGTGCCTTGCAAGCTCTGAAAAGCCTACCATCAACTCTGCTGTATGGGCTTAGCCGGTCAACCTCCTATTGACCGATTGGCCATCCTAATGCAACTATTCCATAATGTCCTCGCTAATTGATGCTCAAGTCCTCAGACCGCTGTGCCATTTACCGTCCAGGAGTTCTCAGACGCCACTGTGCACTTAGCACACATCCTCGGGCTTTCCTGTGCACTCCGGCTGTTTCTACCAATCGATAAATCCACGCAGCGCCTTCCCCTTTGCCTCCATGGCTGTCCGAGCATCAACAGACGTCCACGCACCCGTTTTGCATCTTGGCTAGCCATTTTGTTGACCAGCTAATTTGCCCTTTTGCCGGCCAGTGCATTGACCGGTAATATTACACCAAGGCTTCCGTGTGCATTGACTGGCAATTTTGGCACCAAAGAACTTCTGTGGCCGTTTGCCTCATTGAAGCTTCCGTGTCTTCTCCTAATCACTCTCCATCAACCAGTCAACAGAGTTGATCTACACTTTTCACGAAGGCGTCCTCATGCCTTTCAGCCGATTGCCTCCTTCAGCCGATCAACTTTGTTGACCGGTAATTTACCATTGTAGGTTCTCCAAATTTTCACTCTGGTAAATCCTTCAATGACGAACCAGTTTATTGGGTTACCCATAAGGGAGCAACCAAACCCAATAAACGTTTTCTTATGACCTTGTGGGGAACACGTTCATTGTTACTCAGCGATCTTCATTGCCTGCCTTTTTGGAAACTTTCTCTCAATTGAGAACATGGCATTAGCCTCCATAAGAATGATACCTTCTTCCGCTCTCCACTGAACTTGGAGTACTCCAACTCCCCTTCAGCTTCTTCCCCATTGTCGAATCATTCTGTCTTACCTTTGGCACCTCAGTTTCGCTGTTGGCCCTACCGGTTCTGCCTTTGACCCTACTCAGCTTCACCCTTCGCCATCCACCGTTGGCCCTGCTGGCTCTGTCATTGCCCATACACAGCTCTGCCTTTGGCGCTGCACAGTTCCGCCGCTTAACCCTGCACAGCTCTTCCCTTGGCCATAGTGAGGTCTTGCTGGCTTTCACCGTTCCTTTCAACTCTACACTAAATGGCAAACTCCTTCACGATGACACCAGAATTTCTACTTTGACGGCTGCAGACTTCAACGGATCCACTTCTACGGTACTTAACTCGGTGGTATTCCCTCTGCAATACTTCACTCTACTCCAGCAGAGGTCAGTATTTCCACAGGTAGCACTTTTTGATCAGTACCCTTCGTAAGTAACCATTTTTAGGCCTGGGCCGATCTCAGTTAGCTCTAATATCACTTATTGGTATCTGAAGACGGCATTACTGCAACCTTATTTCTAATACCACTTGTTAGGATTCATCACCCGAATTTACTCGATTCGATAGTAGCAAAAAATCCAAACCCCTCGTCATTATCAGCCACCATTTAGTAGAAATAAAGAACAAAGGAGATACACAGTATTTTTTAATGTGGAGACTCTTTCACAACTATGAAAAAAAATCATAGGATAAATTTGAAAAAAGTTCACTATATAAAATGGGTTACAAAAATCTAGAGAAAGAATACAAACAACCACCCTAACTACACAAGCCCTAGAGGCAAAAACAGAAGAATAGAGTACAAGAATACAAATACCTCATACTTCGTATTTCACTCATTACTCTTTCTTTCTTTTCTATCTTTCTCTTCTCTTTTTTATCGTGGTGCTCTCTACTCACAAAGTTTTCAAGTGTGGTAAAACGATAATCGTTGTTTTACCCCCGCATATAGCGGCCTGGTGCATAGCACCTACAGCACTTGGTGCCCAGCACCAATGCTCTTGGTGTTTCCTCACACCATGGTGCAACCCGCACCCTTAGTGTTTTCACACACACAGCACAGTCCTTGGTGCCTAACACCAAGGGCTCTTGGTGATTTCCTCACACACACCACACAAAAACTGAAGCTCATGGTGTGCCTTAATAATGATCTGGCTCACCCTAATTCCATCTGTCCAACTTGCCATCTTGTAGATGATTGGTCATACTATCCCTATCATTTTTGTGCCTTCATCAGTTTTTGAGCTTCTTGCAGATGGCGAATACTCTGCACTGTTCAGAAGGTGTGCCCTGTAAGCTTCGAAAAGCCTACCACCAACTCTGCTGTATAGACTCAGCCGGTTAACCTCCTGTTAATCAGATGGCTGTCCTCCTACAGCAATTCCACAATCTCCTTGCTCATTGCTGCTCAGGTCCTTGGACCACTGTGCCCTTTTCCATCTAGAGGTTCTCAGATGCCACTATGCACTCAACACACGCCCTCGAGCTTTCCTGTGCACTTTGGCTATTTCTGCCAACCAGCAAATCCATGCAGTGCCTTCCTCTTTGCCTCCATGGCAGTCTGAGTATCAATAGACGTCTGTGTTCCCATTTTGCGTCTTGGCCAGTCAACACATTGACTGGCTAATTTGCCCTTTTGTCGGTCAGTGCATTGACTGGCAATATTGCACTAAGGCTTCCACACGCATTGACTGGTCATTTTTGCACCAAAAAGCTTCTGTGGCCGTTTGCCTCCTTGAAGCTTCCGCGGCTTCTCCTGGCCGCACTCCATCAGCCGGTCAACAGAGTTGGCCAAAACTTTGCACAAAGGCTTCCTCACGCCCTTCTTGGCTGCATGTTGGGCACTGATTAATAGAAAAATTTCACTCGTGCATATCTTGGGTGCTTCTCAGGTGCCTTTCAATTTGGAAATGGTGTTCATGTGCGAGTCAACCGCTTGGTGAGCGTCAATCTGCAATTTTATTAGATCAGTATAATACATGCGAGTCCTGGTGTAAGTCACTGAATAATACGTTAAATGGATATGGGATTCACAATTGAGTAAACTATAACCCAATAAATATTTCCTCATGAACGTGTGTGCGCAATCATCATCATGGTAATAGTTGTGGCAATTTTAAGCTTTCTCAATGTGTAATATCTTAAATAATTTTATTCAATTTATTTGGGTTTATTATTTATTTATTTTGAGTAATTTAGGTCTGATAAAAATTAATTTAATATTATAAAAATTTTGGATAATATTTAAAATTATTGGAAAACTATTCGGGGTGTACCCGTTCGATCGTCAAAGTATCGATTTAAATTATAGAATTAATAATAATAATAATAATAATAATAATAATAATAATAATAATAATAATAATAATAATAATAGAGGCAGGAGGGAAATAATGAGAGAGCCAATCGGGGAGAGAGGGAATCGGGAGAGATGGAGGTTAGGGTTTCAGTGGCGTGTGCGGTGGTGGGCTTAGCTAGCGGCAGTGGCGACCGCGGTCGACGGTGGAGTAGCGATGGCTGCGCATGTGGAGAGCTACATAGGAGGGAGAACTACATGAAGGAAAAGAGGAGAAAATGGAGGCTTTTGGGTCCAATTTTGAGCTCGAGTTAGTTAGAGTAATAGTAGACCGGGTTGAGGCAAATGCATCATTACCCTTCTCTTTCATTCTTTTTGAATTCCGTTCGATCCCCTTCAGGTATTATTATCCCGACACCCGACCCATGCATGTATATGTGATACCCATTGTCTAATTATGTATATATGTGAATTCCATGTCCAATTGCTTAGTTTTCGTCCAATTTTTCACAACCGGGAAATCCTAACCCATGCGTGCGTACTGTTCACCTGCGCTCAGATGATTTTGACCTCCGATTTTTTTTGGGGGGGTTTTGTATAAATTGAAATCATAATATAATTACCTATATCCTAGATAAGTTAATTTATTGATTGGATACCTAATTTGGGGGATTGTTTGTGAAATCGTAGACCCGTGACCAGACCCCGTTTAAGCTTTAATTTTGAGTTTGATGTATAAATTGACTTAGGGTTACAATTACCCATACCTTGAATTTGATAATTTACCCATTAGATGTCTGAAATTCTGTAAATTATCCAATATGCGTAATCGGGCACTGTTTACCTGAGGACAATTGAGAATTTTACATGCTTCCATCGTAATTAATTGTTATATAAACTATATCTAACTGTATATATTCAATTGTAAGTCTCGAAAAGATATGTTTGTGTTCCGTTGTTAAGAAAATTTATTCCGGAGGCCCCCAAAGTGAAAATTGACTAATGGTGGTAAGAAATCCTAATATTTTCTATAAATTATGATGACCATACATCCAATTAGCTTGTGAAAAGGTTTATGTTCGAAGGAAAGATAATAGTCGTATAAACGTTCGGAGGAAAGTTCATAATGTGTTATGTGATCGAATTGTTCTCCCGGATGGAGATATTGTGAATTGAATTGTGCTGGACCTTCCCTCAAATAAATAAAGAATTACGAATTTAGGGCCACAGAATTGTGATACAAAGGGTAATATCCATTGGCATAATACAAGAATAACAGTAGAGACTCAAATATTATACTGACCGCATATCCTAGCCACTTATTGGAGTGGGTGATACTCTTAGCAAACCTTAAGATATTATTGTGGAAGGACGATGATTGCCTCTGGGCTTGGGGGAAAAACTTGTGAAAAACTTGTGGGGGCCTTGTGGCCCGTTTGCAGGCGTGACATGCAGATGACCCTTTTCTGGGTCAATAATAGGAGCTTGTAACTGTAGATCATATGGGGTAGCAAGATCCTTTCCTCATCTTTCCGTGCCTTTATTTAGTAAGGTTTACTGACTCTGATTCGTAAAGATAAGTAATAATACATAATATACATTTTAGAGAAAAGAAGGACAAATATGAAAAATTAATTGCATTCCAAAGCACATTCGATCATATTTTATATTTATGCATCCACATTATGATCAGACATCTCTTTTGTTTTATTTTGCTTATATTTCTATCATCTTTGATTATATTGTACTTGTTGGGCTTTTAGTTCACCCTTACTTCTCTTTGTCTCCGGTTTAGCACATGTCTATTAAACCCAATGGGATAGCATAGAGATTGAAAGTGGACTAGGCTCGAATTTGGAAGATCATATCGAAGACTTATAAATTGTAGTTTTGTTTATGTTATCAAAAAATTGTACATATATATATATATATATTTGTATTTCAGTGGGGAATTTTAATGTATATTTTCATATAACTTATGACTAAATAATTTAGTTTTTGCTGTATTTAGATTTATTCAAGCTTCCGTAAGTTATTGTGGTTTAGTGGTATCTCTATTGGCCACTGTTGTATTTAGATACATATTGTTGGAGCTACTAATTATGTGGCAATTGGATCCTATGTGATTTTTATGGTTGTATAGAGGTTGGGCTTGTATGGTTGGGTTTTCTAGTTGTGTCGGAGTTATTTATGATGGATTTTTACTATTTGGTGTTTATATATATGTTGTACAAGAGATTGTATAGGTTTTGTATCAGCATAACAGCCGTATTATAGAGAAAACTCTGCCAGATGTTTGACATAAAATACGATATGTTACAGTTGATATTAGAGAGAAGAGATATTTTAGGTTTGATTTGAATCATATGCAGAAGCGTATGCTATATTAAAATTGATCAAATAAGTTGACGTAGGTATAGGATAAATTAAGTTAGATTGAATAGTTCTAGTTATCCTGGTTGGCTAACTTAAGTTTGAACTAAATTAGAGTTTGAGAATGAGTTTGATTGTCTAGCGTATACATCATAGTTAGTGTACTAAGTGTGGTCTAATCCGAATTGTTATTATCTTAAGGAAGTCTTAGCAATGGCTCTTAGACGAGGGACTATTTGTGTTAGTGGTCGACCATGAGATCAAGAGGCGTTGGAGGGAGGCATCTTAAGATTGTATTTGATGGGTGCCGATTTAGTATTTGAGTTGATCGGTATTTATTCGAGACCTAGGTTAATCGATTTTGGATCGAGGTTTTGGCTTAATTAGTTCTAAGTTGACGTCCTCAGGCTAGTAATTCATTAAGAATAGGTACATGATCAACCTAGTAAGTATGATGGATGATGTAGAATCTATGACTTGAGGTTAGTATAACTAGAGTTAATTTTGGGCGTATCGAGTCTTTGGATATCAATTTATAATTGATTTGGAGATACTTAAGTGCCTAAACTTTTGGGTGGCTCATATCTCATAAGGGTTAAGATATGGGTCCTAAGAATTAAGATGGCGATAATGGTGATTCAATGTTCGAAGAAAGATAAGGCGGTATTACCCCATGTAAGTTAGGAGGTGAAGTTGACCTCGGGTAGTTGATGTGAAAAGGATCATGGGCCTCGTGAATAAAGAGATATCATCAGATATGTTCCTAGATGCTCTACGGATGAGTGTCTTGTTTCAGTGGGATTTTTAGGAGCATGTTTCAATTGTGAATAGTTTGAGCGCATGATTAGGGATTGCTCTTATCCCATGGGTCTTACAGTAAAGGAGCCCAGGACCTGAAATCGGGGCTTCACGGCAATGGCACGACGTATAGAAGTATCTTCCATCGTGGCGGAAGGTAAAGTTTTCAAATCTTAATATTTCGGTACATGTATTATTTTGAGATTCAGAATCTATACTTTATTGGGCTTTCCTAAGCTTATTTGTTAATTTGAGGATCGTAAGCCTTATACTAATTGTATTGAGGTTTACAACGTTTTCTTGGATTTATCGATATGATCGATTGAACTGATTTAATTATCATGTAGTACTAAGGCTCGATATGACCTTGATGGTGTCCTAATTTGGTGATTTTCCATGCCAGCACGAATTGTGATGGTAAGGATATTATACTTGCCATTAAGTTATGAAATTTTGAATATGAAGCATAGATGATGGATGAGCGACAAGATGATGTCATTTTGCATACAAGTCGCTTAAGGAATATAAGTGCCAAGTTCAGTTCGCATATAAGACCACACTTAGGCGTTCTTTTGTGGTCTCTAAGGAGAGTGGACTGTGTAGGTATTTGAGGATATTTCTTAGAGAAAAAGATTAGTTGAATTACCTCCTGATCGTTAAACTGATGGTTGCTGTGGAGTTGTGCCAAGGATTTACACCTAATTTAAGGACACTGTATGTAACTAATGAGGTATCGACTAAGTATTTTGCCATGAGGTACTTCAGTGCTTTTGGGATAGCCTTATTGATGAATTCCTAGAACTGAAAAGGTGTGCAAACCCCATTAGAGGATCGTATCGTGGATTAAAAAGACAGTTAGCTGTGTGCTCAAGATGAAAGGAATAAGGAGAAGTGTATGTTGGGGATATGGTTCTAAGATCACAGGAATGCGATTCCTTGAATTTGGAGCGATGGCTAATATGGGAAAAGATTGATTGATGTCTCGAAGGTGTGTAGTTTTCTTGGGTCTAGTTACACCCGAAAGTATAATCCGATATGTGTTTCTTGAAGATTGCAGCGTTGTGAGGCGTTTGGCTTGGAGACGGCCTGCATCTGTCAAAATAGGTCATGCGAGAGTAGCCTTCGAGGAATTAAGGATTAGCTATCTGCTTTATTATTTGACGTTGACCCTTGATGGGTCTAGTAAGCTACGAAGAATGTGACTTTTTTGAGGAAGCTCTAGGATTGTATTTCTCGTGACTAGTATGAGTGGTTACCGTTAGTTAAGAGGGTGTAAAAGCCTATGATCAATATTACCCCACTCATAGTTTGGGGTTGGCCATTGAGGTCCAAACTTTGAGAATCGATAGGTGTCTCTTGCGAAAGTAGTCTTTGTCTAAATGATCCTAAAGGGTTGGAAAGTCGTCTCGTAGGAAGAGATGACTATACAACCGTGCAAACGGGTTAATCGGCTTAAGGATTGGAAGGAGTATTTCAGTGTCCTTCAAGGAAGGTGAGCAATATTGCTAATAATTGGTGCTAGGAATTTTCGATTGGAATATGTCTTGGTGCTTTATAGGAGGTGTTTTAGGAAGAATCTCAAATGGCTTCTAATATCTAAGCGAAGGGAGTGCTTTGCCTTTGGTTCTAAGACGGAGAACTACCTCTTAAGTATGAGGCCAAGAAACTATGTGTTGAGAAGCCCTCATCGTTACAGTTTTTAGGATATTAGGGCAGTAAGAATTATAGTATTGTTCGGTAATTGTGGAATCGATAGTCTAGGATAACCCATTTATCGTGATTTGGATGATATGCAGGGATAGAATCGGTTGGCTCATCGGTATACCAACAGGATGATGAGTTAGATAAGTATTCAAGTTCGAAGCTTTGGGTGGTTCCTTCGATTGCGTTGCCTAAGTTGATTGTTGTCTAAGGATTATAGGCTTTACCTGAATCGTATTGATATCCTTAGGATCTTCCTTATGTTTATAACTATAAGGTAACCTAGAAGTCTGATCTGAATTAATAGATATGGGTTGCAAGAGGATTCTTAGTATCCTGATAGATGGTTAATCAATGTAGTGCAGCGGGGCCATATAGGCCCATGGTTTATAGATTTTAGGATAGGATTACTGTTCCATGTGAATGACCATT
>JAOVVI020019352.1:0-10135 GCA_028571085.2 Nepenthes alata | reverse complement strand
CAATTTATTTACTACAGTTCTCATTGTAATACAAAGAGGTGGGTCATCTACAAATAAAGTTTTTTCCCACCGACAAAAAAGGGAGCCACATAATATTTCTGTAACGTCCCCAGCGCACCCGCATGTATATATTATCCGCTTTGACCTAGGAGAACTTTGCGGCGTCTTCAGCTTATAGGCCTAGGCCTCGGAGAACTTCACGGCGTCCCCAACCTACAGGCCTTACGGTTTTGTTCATGGCAGACGGAGTTTACCGCCCCCAAAATGCATCTACAAGGGGGAGGTGTTCACGTCCTTATAAGGATGCTTCGTTCCCCTCCCCCAATCCAATGTGGGACACTACAGTCCACCCCCTTGGAGGCCCATCGTCCTCACTGGCACACTGAACCGGGTCTCGGCTCTGATACCATTTGTAACATCCCCGGTACATCCGCATGTGGATATTGTCTGCTTTGGCCTGGGAGAACTTCGCGACGTCTCCAGCCTACAGGCCAAGGCTTGGGAGAACTTTATGGCATCCCCAGCCTACAGGCCTCACGGTTTTATTCTTAGCAGACGGAGTCAACCGCCCTCAAAATGCGTCTCCCAAGTGGCACAGCGGCGGCACAGCGTGGCGAAATATTGTCCTCTTTGGCCTCGAAAACTTCATGGCGTCCCAAGCTAAATACAGGCATCAAGGTTTTCTCCTGGCGAACCCCCCACGTTCTCCCAGAACGTGTCTCCCGGAGTGGCGTAGCGGCGGCACAGCGTTGTGAGATATTGTCCTCTTTGGCTTGGGGAACTTCACGGTGTCCCAAACCAAACACATGCCTCAAGGTTTTCTCCTGACGAACCCTCCATAGGCTCCCAGGACGCGTCTACAAGGGGGGAGGTGTCTACGCCCTTATAAGGACGCTTCATTTTCCTTCCCCAATCCAACGTGGGACACTAAAGTCCACCCCCCTTGGAGGCCCAGTGTCATCGCTGGCACACTAAATCGGATCTCGGCTTTGATACCATTTATAACGTCCTCGGCACATCCGCATGTAGATATTGTCTGCTTTGACCTAGGAGAACCTCGTGGCGACTCCAGCCTAGAGGTCGAGGTTTGGGAGAACTTCACGGCGTCCCCAGCCAAACACAGGCCTCAAGGTTTTCTCCTGACGAACCCTCCACAGGCTCCCAGAACGCGTCTACAATGGGGGAGGTGTCCACGCCCTTATGAAGACACTTCGTTTCCCTCCCCCAATCCAATGTGGGACACTGCAGTCCACCCCCATTGTATAACAGCTCCCCACGACATTGTATTTGGCTTCAGCCGTGGATAATGAGATAAAATTTTATTTCTCATTCATCTATGCCACCTGGTTGGAGGTGATATAGAAATATCCACCGGAGGTACTCTTTTGATCATCAATATTTCTTACCCAATCGGTATTAGAATATCCAGGTAAGGTAAGATTTGAGTTCTTAGAGAAGAATATCCCACAATCAGAAGTCCCATTGATGTAGCGAATGATACGCTTAGCAGCACTTAAATGAGATTCTTTTGGATCAGATTGATGTCAGACACAAACACCAACACTAAATATAATGTCGGATAGGCTAGCGGTCAAATACAAGAAGCTACTGATCATACTTCTATAGAGGGTTTGATCAACGCTATTTTATTCCTGACAGACAGAGTCCATCGAAATCGTAAGGCATGTAGTCTGGGAACGCCGTGAAGTTCTTCCAGGCCTCGGCCTGTAGGCTGGAGACGTCGCGAAGTTCTCCCAGATCAAAGCGAATAATATCTACATATAGGTGTACCGGGGACGTTATAAATGGTATCAAAGTCGGGATCCGATTCAGTGTGCCAGCGAGGACATTGGGCCTCAAAGGGGCGTGAACTTTAGTGTCCAACATTGGATTGGAGGAGGGGAATGAAGCGTCCTTATAAGGGCGTGGACACCTCCCCCTTGTAGACGCGTCCTGGGAGCCTGTGGAGGGTTCGCCAGGAAAAAACTTTGAGGCCTGTGTTTGGTTTGGGACACCGTAAAGTTCCCCATGCCAAAGAGGATAATATCTAGCCACGTGCCGCCGCTACGCCACTCTGGGAGACGCATCCTGGGATCCTGTGGGGGTTCACTAGGAAAAAACCTTAAGGCCTGTGTTTGGCTGGAGACGCAGCAAAATTCTCCCAAGTTAAATCGGACAACATCTACATGCGGGTGCGTCGGGGATGTTACAAATGCCTTCCACTTGAGTATATCTTTGAGCAACAATGCGAGTTTTATTTCTGGTGATATTTCCATTTTCATCTGTTTTGTTTTTGAAATTTCATTTGGTCCTGATGACGTTTGTATGTGTACGACGGAGAGCTAAGGATCATACATCATTTCTCATGAATTGATTTAATTCCTCATACATAGCATTTGTCCAGCACTCATCGGTTAATGCCTCTTCTACCTTTTTGGGTTCGATGTGAGAAATATAATAGTTATAGGCAAGCTAGTTTAGAACACGGTGACGTAATGTCATAGCTTCACTCAAATTGCCTAATATAAGGTTTTTTGGATGATTTAGTTTAACTATGATAGAAAGTTCCTTTGTAGGAATGGAATTAGAAATTACTTGCGTAATATCAAGAAATGTTGAGTCAGGTAAAAATTCAACATAATCATCCTCTTTTTCAGAATAGTCAAGGCTTTTCGGATGCTCATGAGGGATATCATTCTGAATAATATTAATGGATTCTATAACTGTTTGAGTGTAAAAATTATAGACTCGATAGACTTGACTAATTAGAAAATATCTCAAGAATATTCCTTTATTACTTTTTAACACAAATTTACCTAAGTTTTTCCTATATCGTAAAATAAAATATTGACTACTGAAGATATAGAAATGTTTAACGTTAGGTTTCTTTCCTTTTCACAGTTCATATGGGGTAGTTTCTGCCCTGGGTTTTAGATAGACTCGTTTGATTATATGACAAGTCGTGCTCACAGCCTCACCTCGAAAGTACATAGTAACATTCTTACATTGTATCATAATTCTAACCATTTCTTGAATGACCCAATTTTTACGTTCAACAATGTCATTTTGTTGAGGGATGATGGGGAATGAAAATTCAAGATGAATTTCTTCTTCATTATAAAAATTTTCAAGATTGAAATTTTTAAATTTCTTTCTATGGTCACTGTGGATTCTAATAATAGAAGTATCTTTTTTATTTGTGAGTTTTTTACATAAAATTTTTACGTGACCACACGTTTCAGAGTTTTCTCATATAAGGTCTATCCAATAATACCTAGAGTAATCATCAATAATCACTAAAATGTACTTTTTGCCCATAAATTTTTAATTCTAGAAGGTCCCATAAGATTGATATAATCATTTCAAAAGGACGCAATGTGTGGATATCACTATGAGATGAGTGACTTGTTCTAATTTATTTTCCTAATTTACAATGGTCACACACATGATATTTTATATTTGGCAGTTTATGAAGCCCTTCAACATAGCTTTTCTTCAAAATTTTTGACAGGCTTTTAAAATTTAAGTGGCCAATACGTTTATGTCACGAATTTGTAGAATCAATTTTAGTGGACTTGCATCTAAGAATGTGGTTTGGCTTAATACCATAAAGATTGTTGGGAGTTCTCTTGCCCTCTAGAACAATCGAACCATTTGTGTCGTAAATGCAATATTTATCTTGAAAAAATTAAATTTTAAAGTTGTTATAATATTTTAGAAGTTAGATTTTAACCCTGAGACATACAAGATATCACAATGTTTTAAGAGTCCAATGATACAATCAGGCCTCATCCAAGAATAGGAACTCTAACCCTATCACCAAAGACAATCCTCCCATCAAGATAGTCTGACATCGAGGGGAACATGACTTTATTTTTACACGTATCTAGAACATCCACTGTCTAAGTACCGCAAAGACTGATTTTAAGCTTTAAAGGTAATATGAGTGACATTGTATCAATATACTTCAGAAGAGTTTTTTAGTTTTCTTTTTAAACTTTCTTTCCGAAATCACTTTTTGATTCAACATTTTTATTTGTCATTCAATTGTTGAATGTAATTAACAAGTTTGTTCATTTTTATTCATTATCTTTGGTTGTACAGAAGATTCATGGTGTAACAACGATGACGAATGTGACTAAGTTTCCCATACGCATGGTAGGTAGGCACTAACTTAGGAATGGGAGAAGAGTTCATAGATATTTGGTTGAAATAGGTATGTGTTTTAATTGACTTGTGAGTTTTTGTGGGTTTGTTTATAACCTTTTGACTGAGCAATTGGTGAAGGAATTGAGCCAAATCTTTTCTCTACACATTGAGGCACCGCCTTAGTGACTTTAGATGTGTTAATATTTATGAGTGAAATTTTTGTGGCAGGAATAAAAATAGTTTTAGGTTGTGGGCCGTGTTGAAAAATTTTCTCAACATATCCCAAACCCTTTTTATTACCAACTACTTTTCCAAGCTCCAACATATGATCAAGTTTTTGGGTTCCATTTAAAAAAAATTTTTAGATCGTTCTTAGTGTTCTCCAGTTTCACTTCTAGGGAATTAATTTTAGCAATTAAGAAGCTATTTTTTTGCTTCCAAATCATGATGAGCAATAGTGGCACCATTCAATTTTGTCATAACTTCTATCTTTTCTCTTTCCAGGTCAATGAGTTTACTGTTTAAATTTTTTTTACCTTCAAGTATTGCCTGAACAGTTTGTCATATGCTTCTTGAAATCCATCAAAATCGTTATCAGATTCTTCATTTAAGGAATCTGATTGTTCAGGAGATATATTGGTGGCTTCGTCACCACTGATAATAGATATCTTGAATGCCATATAATTCAATTCATCATCTTCAGAGGATTTTTTATTGTGATTTTTATCATCTCCATCGTCCGTTAGAGACACATTTAAGACTTTTCCTTTTCGGCGCTTAAAATTTGGGCACTCGGTCCGAATATGACCGAAGCCATAACATTTATGGAATTGGATTCCCTAGGGTTTCTTACTTTTTGAATCTTTAGTTTCCTTTTTATCTTTCTGGATCAAAGTGTGAGATAAATTAGTTCCTTTGTATGGTCGTTTGCTATTATTATTTTTAAAAAATTTCTTAAAATTTTTTACGAACAGTGTAAAATTCTCATTACTACATGACTCATCGTCTGAGCGATGATCTTTATCTTCCTTTACAGTTTTCATGGCAATTGATTTGTTTCTTTTTTATTGAAGAAAACTGTGATAATAGGTTTGAAGGGACCCAACAAGTTCTTCTATTTTTAATTTATCTAGATATTTTCTTTCTTTAATAGTAATGACTCTTGGTCTAAAACGTTCAGGCAAAGATCGTAAAATTTTTCGGATAATTCTATTTTCAAAAATACATTCTCATAAATTGAATGTAGAGTTCATAATATCCTTCAATTTTGTATAAAATTTATAAAATATCTTGTCATCTTTCATTCGTATTTCTTCAAAATTAGTGGTGAGTATTTAAAATTTTAAATTTTTAACCAATTTAATTCCTTCATGGTTAATTTCAATAATGTCCCAAGCTTCCTTTGATATCTCACACATAGAAATACGTTTAAATTCTTCAGAAAAAATGGATATAAAAATAGCATGTAATCCCTTACTATTCCAATTACATGCATCAAGTTCCTCTTTAGTCCACAAAGATAATACCTTTAGTTTATCACCGATGGAACTTGTGGGTGAAGTCCATCCAATTTAGGTACTAACCCAAACTCGCTTATCCATTGATTGGATAAACGCTCTCATATGTACTTTCTAGTACGCATAATTGCTCCCATCAAAGTAGGGAGGAACAGACAACGATTGACTAGTATGCATCTAGATAGGGGTCGTGAATTGGGGTGAGTCTCTTATATCAATTAAAAAAGGACGTTTTGTCCAAAATTACATAATAAAGTTTTGATCCCGTACAAGATTAGCGGAAGCAGTATAAAATTAGATATTTAATACTCATAAAGAAAATTTATATCTAGACGATATGAACAATAACATGTATAAAAAGTATACGACAATAAGTAATAATAAAAAGATATAATTTTTTAGTTGCGAAGGAAAAAATCGATACTCACGATAATTGAGAAACATCTTCCAGTCTTCAACAGTCAGAGAAGATATCCACTATAAAAATCAACTTACAGATCGGGTGGTACAGACACACTAACCTAGTCGACTTACTCCTGTCTTGTGATTCCTACTAAGGAACGTCTTGGATTTGCCCACGATAGCGGAATTGGACGCCTTTCGGTCTTCATGTCAATCCTCTCTCTCGAACCGCTTGAGGTAGCAAACACGATCGGATCCACTTCTTCACAATACCTACGTCATCGACGAAGGAAAAAATGGTAGGAATGCTCAATCGAAAAGAAATGGTGATGAGAAAACTTGTTAGCACATGAAATACAATGAAGAAAGATCAATTTTCTCAAATAGAGCGAGAATAATCGAGTAAATGGAGTGAAAGAAGAGTTTCTCTCAAAGAGGGGTGCTCCAAAATTTTGCTGTCAAACATTAGGGCAAGTGAATGAAGAAGAGTATTTATAGAGAGCTCAAAAATGCATTCAAAAAATTTGGCCATTGCTTGAGAACGCGGTGAGCGCACTGAGGTTTTAGGAGAAAACCTTATGTGAGCTCAAACGGGAAGGAGGCGAGCAACAAAAGGATAGGTACTAGAATTTACACTCGAGCCCCCGGCAAGCGCACGACAGGGACGGAGGTACAGGAATCGGGGCTCGTGCGGACGACGAGAGCATGGCAAGCGTAGGGGTACTGGAATCGTGGCTCGAGCAGGTGGCATGCGCACGGCAAGCACGGTGCTCCTAGAACTAGGGAACGAACATCTACAGAACTACATTGATGCAACACTTCAATGAAATACAACCCGATATCGACACAGGATTAAATATGGTCACGAAATATGCCAACCACAAAAATATCCCTAACACTTACCAATAAGGTCAACGAATTCAGTCAATGCTCATCTTCCTGCTCAGTTTTTCAGATTCTTACCAGGACAGTCAACGAATCAGGTTAGCGTCTCCTCCAACTTTGCTTTTAGAATTTTGGTGTAATAGTCAACAATCACGAGCAACGTGGTCCACAGATCAAGAGCCACTGTTAATTTACTGATCAAACTGCCTCAAATTATGCAGCTAGATGCATCCCATCATGAACATGCTGGAGGCCGGAGTCTAGAGCCACCAGCATTGAGGGCTAGTGATGGGAACTACAATAGCAAGCTGGTCTAAAGGAGAAAACGGCCCAAATCTTCAACGGCCTTTTTCTTCCGGGACGGTCAACGCTGCCGTTAACCGGACGAAGAGCAAGTGGGCTGGTAGAGACCCAAGATCACAAAGGCCTATCTAAGCCCAGGACGGTCAATAATACCGTTGATCGAAGAAGTGGAAAGTAGGCCGGCCATGATCCATGATGAACATGACCCATATCCAGACTGGCCCACGTGTCCATTTTTGAGTCACATCAATCGTCTGTCCTAATTATTTACATCTTCGAAGAAGGCAAGCTCCATTGTAACAGTCACCTCCGAAATCAAAGTACATCCCGGAAGGAAGGCACTAGAATCTACGCACGGTCTGTTGGAAAGCCTAACGGTTATAAAATGCATAAGGAAAGAGATTAGTCTCTTTGACCATTACAGTCAGAAAGGTGTTCATGCCTATGCAGGAAAGGCAACGATCCCCAATAGAGCGCGGGTATCAAGCCCCTCTACATAATGAAGGTATTCGGTGGCCATGGCTATAAAAGGTCATGGGAGCTGACGCTCTCAATCACGCTTTCTCCTCCTGCCCACAAAAGCTCTCAAGCCATTACAAAGCTCTTAGAAACTCTCCTACTCTCTCGAGCATCCTACGCTTACTCTTTGTTTGCTATTAGTTCCCAACAAATTCAATATTTATAGAAATTGCTCCTCATGAGTAATTATAAAAGCTACTCATCCTACGAGTGCACTCCCACTTACAAACACACTCCTTGTATCCATTCAGCATCTATTGCATCCACCTTTCAATTTTAAAAGGTCGATTACTGACTTGAATGTCAAAATATTTTTTTGTGGGATCAAATCTCGTCGTAATCTGACATCTTATTTGAAATTATAGTGTGCAGGACCCAAAGCTCAGCCAACAGAGATCGAAACCTGATTGACTACTTGACCCAAATATGTTTAAGTTTGTATCCAAGGTCCATCAAATATATATAATCTTATGATATTTGCTAATTTGGATGTAAAATATTATAAAATAAATTTAATTAATTAGTTTATTATAGAAGAATATATTTAATAAATTTATTAAATAACTTATTAATTAATAATTTTTATTATATGTCTTATAATTAAAAATTTATAAACAATTACTAATAATTATTAATTTATTAAAATAATTATATTTTTTAATATAAAAAATAAAAAAATATGTCTTTCAAGAAAATTTTAAAATTTAAAAGTGGAAACAAGTTTAAAAAAAAAAAAGAGACCCAATAACGGCTCAATTCAGCTAGCCATCCTTTTTGATAGGTGACGGGGCTAATGCTTCTCAATATCACAACGCACGCGCCCATTCCAACAAGGCCATTCGTGCCGTGGAATTCACGTGAGGCCAGTGTTCCAATTGCTTCCGCTTTATTTTCTAGTTTTTTGGGATGGTAAAAGTGTAATTTAATTCAATACACAATTTTAAAAAACGAAAAAGAAATGACTCCGCCTTTTGTCCCATCATGCCATTCCATGGTGTCGACATTGACATATTCCACGACCAATCATCTCACCGTTCAAAATTCCAATAATTTTTAAAGTAATATTAATTACGTTACTAGCATATAATACCTTTACGATCTCTGTTTTTTTATAGGTAAAATTTATTTAAATTTTAAAAAATAATAAATTTAAAATAGATTTAGAGAATGAATTATAAATAAATTATAGATATGTTAAATATTTAGTATTTTTTTTAATTTTTATTACTTTTAATATTTTTATTTTATGATTTTATTTTAATATTTTATATAATGTTATCGGGACTTCTGATGCGTATTTGGATCCGACTTCGAACAGATTTGGATTCGTTTAGATGATTCGAACCGGCTTCGTTCACTGAGTTTGAATCCTGCACACTACTAAAGTGAACAAAAGGTCAGGGTGTCGGCGGGAGGTTGTCCCCCCGAAAATATTCCGACGCTCAAGTCAGTAAAAAGCCTTCGAAGCAAGGAAGGTAAACTGATAAGTAAACGAGAGAGAAAGAGTAGGATGGTCAGGAGTGTTGGCCCATTGAGATTGTGAGTTCTCGCTTCCAACTCACAAAGAGTGTGTGGAAGCGGCGTCCCGAAAGCGTGGAAGCTTTAGGAAACGATTCTCAGAAAGTAAAAAAGGTCTCCTGGAATCCGAAGGCCTTTGGTGGGTGAGGGTTCTCAAGAAGACAAGTTAAAGAGTGAGTAAGAGAGTTTATGTTTCTGAGTAAGCTTGTATGTTCGTTCATGAGCTTATGTGTATGCGTATGAGTATGCGTGTGCACAGCGTGTGTCTTCCAGAACAAAGACCTCAAGCTTTTATGGACAGTAGGATAGCCACTTTCCCTGGATAAGGTGGCGTGTTCTTCTTGGTCTGGCAATGGCGGCCTTCTCCGAGTTGGTGGGTTTGACAGGCGTGATTTGATGGATCATTTTCCTTCTGAACAGTGCAACGGATATCCAAATCACCTCATGCTTTTGTGACTGTCTTGTTGGCGCTGAGTTCATTGCCGCCTTTTTGGAGAAGATCAACTTTTAGGAAAGCAGGTGGTCATGAAAGGATCGTTGCTTTTCGTGCACGTGTTCGCCTGCCAATTTGGGCATGGGTCGTAGCAGGTTTAAAGCCTTTTTGGGCCTGCTGCTGCAGTACATCCCGTCACGCTCGAGTTGACCGTCTGTATACGAGTTGGCCACATGTTGGTGTCTCGAGGGTCAACGCTGGCGTTGACCGTCTTGGGCCTTTCAGGATTTGAGCCTTCGCCTCCTGTTCGGCCATTATTTGAGTTGACCATCCAGCAGGCTATTTGGGCATCCTTTGAGCGTGGGCCAGCCCATATTATGATATACCCATCACAAACCCTCCATGCTGG
>JAOVVI020019351.1:0-10135 GCA_028571085.2 Nepenthes alata | reverse complement strand
CTTACAAGGCCTTAGACTTGCATACTAACGCAACCAAGTGGAGTCAGTCCACAATCCAACCTTCAAGCATCCATCAGAGAAGGGAACTTAGATGATAGACAGTTCATCTTCTACAGCATCAACACCACTACAGGAGCCTCAATACAAGCAGCGAAGCCGCTGGCTTCAGGATCATCAACACCGCTGCATAATTCAGCAGAAAATGGGTAGCAGAGCCATTCAGAACAACAACAAAGCACTGGGCACCTACATCAAAGTGTCTGCCCCAACACCATCACAAGATGCCAATAGCTGGAGCAGATGGCAAATGTTAATGTGGATGAGATCAAAGAACTTGCGATACACCACGGCACCTAATACCTTTTGATCCAACATGTAATGATCTGCATGTTTCTACAGTTTCAGCATCAACATCCTTAATCAGTCTATGAAAAGCTTTGGGCATTCTGTTGAAGCTGGCAGCATAGGAAAACCAACAAGCATCTGCAATCCAATAGACTTGCTCCACATACAGGCTACAAATTGAAGGATCTCTTGCAACCAACAAGTCCTCGGCCAGCTCTTCAACACCTCAGCCAAATTGTCCTAAGCCAGTGCACGGCAACCCCCATCCCGTCCAACAAAAAGGAACACACTGGCTGAGGATCATCAAAGCTAGCTGCACCGGATAGTTGACTGCGCCATATCCATATAACATTGCGAGAGCCGACAGTAGACTAGTGGACGCAGCTTCTGAAAAATGCAGTGAACCATACTTTCAAAGCAATCTTCCATATGAAAGTAGCAGCTAATGCCAGCACTTGAGTGGCAAGAAATGACACCACCAGCAGCCTTCAACACCTCCATCGACCGCACTATTATTGCAATAGCACAGGCAGTTGAAGGCACCTCATTCTGCAACCCAGTGACAACCTATCACAGGGCATGGCCAAATACCAGCACCAACAAATTCAGTGAAACAAACATTGCAGAATCTAGTACCTAGATAGTAGACAATTCTTGTCTCAGCAATAGAAACCAAGACAACCACTTCAGCCTTGCAATTCATTCCAGCCATTCAAATGGAATGAATACTCAGCAGGAAATCTCCTCAGCATTCAGCAAATTAGAGGAAATCACCTTACAACAGCAACCCACAGCAGTTGCAAACCAAACATTGCTCCACATATTGGCAACAAACAAAAGAAACTCCACCGCATCGGAAGGATATCTTGCAACCAAACAGGTCCACCGCCAGCTCTTCAGCCCTCAGCCTAATAGTCCCAATCTAGAGCTCCACGGGCATCTCTTAACCCGTCAAACAGGAAGGAACACACAAGCAGATGATCATCAGAGCCAGCGCCACAGGACATTCGACTGCGTCAGATCAATCGCGTAACACGAGAGCCGACAATAACTTAAGACAGCAGCTCTCGAACCAAACAACTGCAGACCCAGATTCTCCCACCAAGAAGAAGAATCCATTTGTAACACACCGGGAGGGAAAAACTGTCCAAAACCAGCCAGCAACCAAAGCCGAAGCTTTCACAACGAAACCTGAAACAGGGACTCTCAGCCCCTGCTGTCAGCGCATGGAAAACCAACCAAGATCGGAGGCGAGAAACCCGAAAGAAATCCCAGAGAGTAGCCAGAGCCTTCATCCCAAACTGATACAACAAAAAGGAAACGTCCTTTACGGACAAAGGAGGGAGAATCGGTTCAAGTGCGCAGCCATAGGCGCAAACCGAGGAGAAAAGGAATTGATCCAGTGAGAGCTTCGAGGTCTCAGAGGATGAGCACAATGGAGGGACCGGGAGGAGCATCCAGGGGAGGGACCAGGAGAAGCAACCAGGAGACCTGCCGTAGACGGCTTCGGCGCCGCCCAACAAGAGGAGGTAGAACCCTGTATAAAACATCACATTGCAACAGCAACCTGTGACCATAATGGACCAACTCCAATGGCATTTCAATCAGCTACATAAGGAAACGAGAACTTCTTTAACCATCGCATCAAACCCAAATTGCAACAGCAACCTACAAATTAGTAAACCATTGAGCCCTTTTTTTTACTTGCATGTGTGTCAGCAAAATAAGGGAAAATTATCCCACACAAACAGCCCAGCATGGCTAAGCAAAAGAAATATATATATATATTTATATATATTTGGAGGTTGAGCAAAATACAAAAGAATATAAATCCCACACAATTAGCCCAGCCTGGCTAAGAATAAAAGGAAATTTTTTTTTGAAATCTCCAAGTGTTTTTCCAACTTGAAGAGAAGACCATAGACACGATGCAGGTCTCGAGCATTAATACACCCGTAGACCAAAGCTAGACCATAAAATACAGGCCAAAGCGAAAGGAGGATAAAATTTCTACGCAAGGAAATAACAAATGGGGGAAAGGGCTAATCCGAAAAGCTGACAACCAAAAAGGTGCCCAGTGTAGAGAAATTTTTTTTTTTGAAATCTCCAAGTGTTTTCAAACTTGAAGAGATGACCGTAGACACGATGCAAGCCTCGGGCATCAGTACATACCCAGACCAAAGCTAGACTCTAACATACATGCCAAAGTGAACAAAAGAAAAAATACAACAAAAGGAAATAACAAATGGGGGAAAGGGCTAATCCGAAAAGCTGGCAGCTAGAAAGGTGCCAGTGTAAATTTTTTTTTATATCAGTTCCAACGAATCATTTGCATTCGGGATGTACACCTGTCATTTTCCAAGGGTGTCTTCAGTTTGTTCCGAACTGCATTGATTATCACTGAAAAAATCTGGGGAGTATCTTTTTTTTTGGGTAAGTAAGTAATTTGGATTAAAGTTAGAAAAAATTACACAAACTATGCTTTATTTTAAGTATTTTGACTTAGAGTTAAAATATAAAATGCTATGGCATACCCCGAGCAACTGGTACATCAGAAGACACACAAAAAATAACACCCAAAAAAGGGGTCCTCCTGGAGGACAATGTTCAACAAAATCGATAAAATATGAAATTTGTCTTATGTTACACACGATCAAACATATGATCAGCTATTCCAAAATCGGCTGAAGCAATTCAGCAAATCAACTGGCAAACATACCATCCATCGCAGCACAGAGCAGCAGGAAGAAGCATGCAAAACCATTCTTCACCTCACATCAATAGGAGCCAGCAGCCTTACCAGCACTGCTTCTTCACCTCACATACAATCCTGCAGCTGCTCCCATGACTTAGGAACATCAGCAGTTCCTAATCAGCAGGTCAGCGCCAAAACCACTGCCAGCACAATACCTGCAATCAACCTTCATCACAGCACAGACCCTCAGGTAGATTATATACACAAGCAATGAGCTTGCACCTCCCAGAAAATGATTCAGTAAGGTAGAACAGGGGTAGATCAATGTAACCTATCTGTAACACCAACCCCAACAGGCTCACAGCAGGATCAAATTCTTTCCAGCAACAGATAGCCACCAAGAGCCAGAATCAGCTTTCAGCAGCATCTATATCCAACCCCAGCAACAATAGCAGCAGTTGCAGAATGGGGTAACAAATAATACATACACAGCCATTAAACAGCCACCGAAGACACAAACAGGAGAGGTATCAAAATGCCATCAGTAGTGTCCTCGAACTAATTAGTCCTCGGCCGAGACTCTCTCCCCAAAGCCATAGTTGACTAGCAGTGCAACTTTTCCAGCAACAGCACCACAAAGACGTGGGCCAGCTAGAAGGACCAAAAGAAGTAAACAAAATGCACAGGGCTGACAACCAACACCATCAGCACATAGGCCCAGCCTCTCAACAGGGACAAGAGCACTCTGGCATTCATACGGCACCTATTCAGCATCATCAGCCTTCCTCAGGTCAAAACTGAGTCTCGTCCTCAGCCATCAGAAATTGCTTCCATTAGTCAGATGCAGCACATCAGGTTATCAGCATTGAGAAACAGAAAAAAAGGGCGTCAGGCAATTTTCCAACATGCTAACAACAATGATCATCTTACTAACAGCAGCAAACACAGCAAACCATCCCTCATAATTTACCAACTACAGCAAAGCTCTAGGCAACTGTAGCAAAGCCCCAGCCCCAACACCAGCAAAAGATGCCAGCAGCAGCTGCACCTCCCTACAGGGCATACCACTACACTGCCTCAACCAGTCAATACACCAGAAGCATTTTCAACTCCATGCCAGCAGGTTTGCAGTGTTGTCACAAACCATAACACTGGCCTGACACCAACACCAACTACACTTTTATCCAGCCCCACATACTAAACGAGCAGCAAAGCCATCCATAGCATCAGAATAGCTTTAGACCAACTGACAGAATTCAGCATCAAAATGGAGCAGCAGACTCAGCAGCAGAAACCAACACCGCACCAGCAAACAAAACACAGCAACACTGCAGCGCCAAAATAGACTATAGCTAGCCAAAATGACAAGGAGATAATCGGACCAGATCAGCATGCCAAACCGGCAAAAACATCAAGAAGGATGAACACCATCCGAAAAAAAACCATCCGGCTTCTAGCATATGCGAATGGATGAGATATCGAAAAATCTGGATGCCCGCCACTAGACCATCCAGATCACTAAAATGACCTGACGGAAAAACCGTATTCCATTTCAACATGACTTTAAGAAAATCTTCTATAAGCAACTTCCTATTAGGAGATAAGGAGTCAATGTGAGGCTTAGAGGAAGTGGCAATCACCAATAAACGGAGGGCTTCAAAATAAGCACTCGAGGGACACTTCAGATAATCCTCCTCCAACGGAAAGGAAGATCTAAACATATCATTTGTAACCTTAGTCACATTAGACCAACAGGAATCAATGAAATCAAACAAAACTCCAGGTTGATCCTTGGCGATGGAGTTAAAATAAAGCTAAGTAGCATTCTCTCCAAGTAAGCACCGGAGGGCATATCACATTGGATCATTGGCAATAACCTTAGCAGTCCATTCCTCAGAAGACTGAGAATAAACATCGTCTGGGTCACTCTCAATGACCCGATTCTCTCTGGCTAGTAGGGTCGCATCTCCCATAGGCCGCTCAATAAAGCCGGGCTCCTCTAAAGGGGACACATTAGGAATAATTGAATTGGAAAAGGGAGAACTAGAATCCACATCTAAGGCAGTAAGACCAACTAGAGAGCATGACTGGTCATCATGCTGAAATAGGGGCCTACTAATTTGAATGTCCACAACAGGCAGTACTGAACTGCAATCAGGTGGGACAGACAAATATAATGTCTGATCACCACAGGGAGACCCAACAACTAAAGGACAGGGGGAAACAATGGGAGGGGCTCGAACTGACTCAGGGGCATCAGCAGGAGGGTTGATGGTGAGTCTGCACCTACAGATGCTCTTCCCGGTGCGGTTAAGGTAATCCCTAACATTGCTCCTATTGCTGGTTCGTCCGTTAACTCTAAATTTATTCAGTCCTCCGGCATTTCCTGGGCTCGAGTTGCACAGGGCATGGGTAACACTTCTTATGCCCCCCTTAAATATTTTCCTCCTCCTACTGAGGTTGGATTCGACTCCCCCATGTCTCCTCCTGATGAGGTTGTGCAGCAGAGTGCTGAGTTGTGGGGCTCCACATTGATGGGTCGGTTCCATGACAAACCTCTCCATTTCTCGGCGGTTAATGCCATCGCTCAGACAATTTGGGCAAGATTTGGACTTCGACATGTTGCTGCGAATGATGAGGGCCTTTACTTCTTTCAGTTTGGTTCTGAGCCTCAATTGGAGGCATGCTTGGCAAAAGGCCCCCGGGCCTTCAAGAGGAATCCCATATTCCTCAAGAGATGGGCTCCGGGTATGAGCCTGGATCAAGATTCCCTAAAGTCTTTCCCTATATGGATTTCCTTGATCAATATTCCAATTGAATATTGGACCCCTTTGGGTTTAAGCTGGATTGCTAGTAGGATTGGTAAACCAATTATATGTGATGCTAGCACTGCTAAGATGGACCGTGTGAAGGTTGCCAGAATGTGTATTGAGGTGGACAGGGGCGATCCTCTTCCTAAGAAAATTCGGCTCTTGTCTGGTGCTGCTGAGTCTGCCAAGACTGTGGAGCTGGAGATTGTTTACCACTCAAAGACAGCTCGTAGTTCCTCTGCACTCCTGATCAATCAGAAGCGTGCTGCCAACAATGTGAATATGCAGTCAACTAAGCCTATGGTCCGGGCTCCTGGGGCTGTAGGGGTGGAAGCCACTATGCTCATGAGTTGGCTGAGGTTAAACAGGCATCTCCTGTATGTGTTGAGCCTTCGGTTTTAGATTTTGGGTTTCATGATGGCTTGGAGGAGAGTTCAAATGATTGTGCTTTGGATGCTACAGTTCAGCAAGTCTCTAGCTCTGTCCTTGATGACTCCTCTCTCGGTGGGCTGGGTCTCCGGCCGCTTTCCCATGCTGCAGTAGCTGATCCTGTGTTGGCGGGTGCTGTTTTGGGCTCCAAAGATGTTCATTCTGTTGATGTCGGAGGTTCACATGGCTCTCTTGAGGATCCTGATGGGGCTCATCATGTCCTGGACACTTCCTCTTGTTCTATGGATCAGATCGAAGGGTCTCAGGTTGGGGCTCGGTCTTGAGCTATTGAGATGCATGTTTCAACTCCTGACTCTATCGTAAGGCTATCCCGCAAGTACTCCCTAGATGATTCAGCCCATGCAGTGCCTAGCACTGTGAACATGCGGGGTGCTCGGGATGGTAGTCAGCAGGAAGTGGTGGAAGCTATGACAACTGAGGAGGACCCAATGTTTCTGGCTCTCCAGCAGGTACTGGACTCTGAAGGGTCTCGACGCCTCTTTGCTGTCTCCCTTCCTGTGCACAAGAAACTTGTGCTCAATTTCTTGAACAGATGCTGGGAGGAAGTAAGTGTTGAGACCAAGTGTAAGTTCAACTCAACTTACTTGGCTGTGGAAGATCAAGGCTTTTCCCACGATGCTTACTTGGCTGCTTTCCAATTGTTAGTGCCGGCTGACATTTCTCAGATCCACAGTGCCTCCTTCTCTCCCGAGGAGGAGAAGGTAGTATTTGGATTCCTGTCTTCCCTGTTGAAAGCGATAATAAGTTTCCTGGCTATTCAAATTAGCAATCAGGTTTATTTTTTGGACGGTATCCATGGTAATGCATCTAAGATCCCTCTACAGCGACTGGATCGGAGAGATTCTGAAGTAGATGTAGTTCAAGGTTTGCCCGAGCTTGTAGAAACCTGGCAACATTCCAAGTCTAGGAGACGGCGAAAAGCCGCGTCCAAGAAAATTCGGACTCCTCACACTTGAGAGTCTGCTGATTTTGGATTGGGAGTGGTCTCTTGTCTGAGATGCTCCTCTTGCTAGAAGTTCTCCTAGGTTGCTGATGGATTACCCTCCCTGTTGAAGGTTGTCCGTACATCTGATTGTGTATTGTTGTTGCTGATTTTGTTGTGGGTGGAGTTGGTGTTGTCTGATGTTGGGTGATGCTATGGCCATTATGATGTAAGCCGTTTGAGATGCAGCATGTGTCCAAGGATCTGCTGGTTGTGGTGCAACCAGATTCCTGTGCGGGATGGTTCCTGTGACTGTCCACTGGTCTTGAAATTGTTCATGGCTTCTGAGTGGATGATTGCATATGCTGAGGTGTAGTTGTCAATGTGGGATGATGCTACTGTCTGGTAGTTGCTAGGGTGCTGCTGATGCACGATCCAATTTGATCTGCTGATGATAAAATGCAATTTACAGCAGGTGGTCTGCTGAAGTGTGGTACTGGGTTCTGGATGGTGTGTAGATGCCGTGTTGCCATCATTTCCCCAGGTATTTAGGCATTGGTGGGGCTTGTTTGTCTGGGCTGGACCGAATTCTTGGTGCTGCTTTAGCATTTGGTCTGCTGATGATTAAATATTGTCTCCAGCAGCTGGCCTGTTGTAGTTTGGTGTTGTGTACTGGCTGGTGTGGTGTTTCTGATGATGCTGAATCTGGTTTTTGGTTTTTGGAGGCTTGCTGTTGCTGTTGGGCAGCAGCTCCTTGAGTTGGGCAGCAGCTCTGAAGCTGCTATTAAAGGCCAATGCTGAGGATTTTCATCCAGTGCAGTTGAACAGCTACTGGAGGTGGTCAGCTCCTGTGGATTTTAAAATTGCTGCTGGGTGTGGTGGAGCTGGGCTTGGTTTTTGTTCTGCTGTGGTCTGCTCTGAAGAGTTGTGGAGCAGAACTTTGTTGTTGTTCATTATTTTTAGTTAATTACTTTCCAAAAAAAAAATGCCGGTATATCATTTCTGCTGTACTGAAGCAAGTTGGTAGGCTCCATTAATCTTGGATATGCCGGTATGGATTTTGGTCTGCTGTGCTGGCATGTGGCACTCCGGCTTCCTTCTCTCTCTAGCTCCCGGTTTGGGCATCCTTCTCCAATCGCTGTCGTGGACATTTCGGTTGATTAGCAATCTTGAAGCTGGATAATGCCAACTTGATTCTTTGCCGTTTTGAAAGCTAAAGAGTTGATGCCTGGCTGATGTGGCCAGTTTGCTTTTCTGCCGGTTTCAATAGCCCAGTTGGTGTTTTTGCCCACTATGATTTGGGGATGGTTTGGGCTTGCTGACGTGGCCAAGGAGGCCTTGGATGCTGGCAGGTGGCTTTCTACCCGTTTGGCTTTGTTTGCCAGTATGGCTTGCTGGTTGGGTCTCTCCCAGTTTGGGGTTGTTCCCCCTCTCACTTGCTTCCGTTGGAAATGGGTTGGCTGACGTGGCACCTTGGATTCTGGTTGCTGCCGGTATACTTTTGCAGTTGCTGATTTGGTGTGGGTGGAAATGGTGTTGCCTGATGTCGGGTGAATGCCTGTTTTTTTGTTATATGGTCTAGGTGGGCCGGGATCCAAGTGGCAGTTTTAGATGATTTTTTTTTTTTGTAAGTAAATGAATTAAAATAAATAAAAATTATAAAAATGATATTCTAACTCCAAGTGTTTTGCCAACTTAGAATTAGAACAACGAGCAAGGGTATATCCGAACATCACCATGAATAGAATCATGAACCAAGCAAAAAAAGTAAAAAAATAACAACTAGATGAACAGCATCTAAAACCGCCACTTGGATCCCTGCCCACCTAGACCGTATAACAAAAAAAAGGCCTTCACCCATCATCAGGCAACATCATTTCCACCCACACCAAATCAGCAACTGCAGGAGCTGCTGCCATTCAGCAACAGCAAGCCAACAAACCAGATCCAGCATTCTCAGCCTGTACACAACACAATAGACCAGCTGCTGGAGACAACATCAGCAAACCAAATATTAAATCAGCACCAAGAAATTCGGTCCAGCCCCAGACAATCAATCCCCACCTATGCCAAAAAACCTGGGGAAATGATGGCAACACGGTACTTTCACACCATTTAGTACCCAGCACTAACCTTCAGCAAACCCACTGCTGTAAACTGCATTTTACCATCAGCATATCAGATTGGATCTTGCATCAGCAGCACCCTTGCAACTTCCAGCAAGTCATCAAAAATATCTACAGCACCCTGCAGAAGCAACTCCCAGACTGCAAGAGATAGGTGCCCCTGCCAGCGCCACCACAAGCCAATATCCAGTACTGCACAGATCCACAGGAGGAAAAAGACACTAATGGATAGCTGATTTTAACCACCGCATTTTCACCTAGAGCAGCAGTTCTGCTATTTTCAACTAGAGCCCGGCATCCAGACAATCCACCGGAACTCGGTTATCAAACTGCAAACCCACTAGACAACATCAGCTTCTTTCTCAGTTTGGCAACAAACAAACCCTCCAAGAATCCAAAATTCTCTTGCCCCGGAAAACTTGCAGTTAATTGAGCAACCCAAAAGCAGGCGAATACAGAAGCACCAGAGGCACACTACATGGAATATATTCCAGTCCTGCAGCTCAAAGTTGACAATTCCATACCCCAGGTCATCAGACCTGTATTCCCAAAAGCCATCAACAACCTACATCATCCCCAGCAGCAACAAACAAGATAGCAAGGGGAATCAACAATGCTCCAATATTGGGAAACAAAACAAACAACAACAACAAAAGGGAAGCATCAGCAACAGCTGCAGCATCAGCCACAGCTCCTCTCGGGCAAAGATCTGTTGGCGCAAAGCTCGCGGAAGTCACGGTGACCGGTCGGACAAAATCACTCGGACAGATCACAGAGTAAGCTCTCG
>JAOVVI020019350.1:0-10135 GCA_028571085.2 Nepenthes alata | reverse complement strand
TAAAGTTTATTGATGACATTGAAGTTGGTCACCCTCAAAAGATGAAATTTAAGGAAGGAAGATATTTATTTTAACATTATATTGCAATTATCATGTAAGGCATGAGTATCTAAATTATAATAATCATGATTAATTAAATTAATATAATAAAAATTAAGATTAAATGATATAAAAAATTGGGACAATAGTAAAAAATTGAATCGATTGATTCGGCACTTGAAGTAGGCTCGACTAGCACCTGAGCACCAAAAGTAATGGCATAGCATCTGAGGTTCACTCGAGAGCCAATCAAGTAATCGTTGGCAGTAACTATGCATCTAATGAATGCCTGAGCAGTGCTTGAGCTCAGTAAACCCGAGGCCTAGTGCTTGATGAGTGCTCAAGTGGCGCTCAAGCGCAAGGCTTTATAAAAAGGACCCTCGTGCTCAATTTTGGTCATTTGTACAGTAGAACTCAGAGAAAAGAGAGTGCTTAGGAGAAGAGAGAGGAAACCATGAAACTCAAATTTGAGGTAATCCAAGCTAAAATTTAAGTAAATCAAAGTCAAGGCAGGTGCACTCTAAGTTCCTTTTTCTCTTGTTACTATTCCTTGTCAATTCTTCTAAGCATTTTTGTTCTAATGCTCATCCAATGTATGATTTTGATGCTAATGTGTATATTTTATGCAGGCATGTTAATTTTTCATGGATTTATAGAAAATTTCATGTGAAATTCCCAATTATATTCAAGCTTCACATATATGTTTTATATATTAAAATTTCAAGTGCATACATGTTTTAAATTCATGATTTAATGACCTTGTATGTGATTAATTTTTGTACCTCATGCTATAGTAGGTTCTAGACTTACATTATAAGCTTGCATGTTTAGAAAATTAAAGAATTATACCATACATGTTAAGTATATACACTGATACTGCAGAAATTGCCCATGTCGCTGATTTCTATTGGCTTTCACTGAATTTTGCTATAGTTTATGCTTTAATTTCATGCAATAGATGATGCATGTTTTAAATTATCAAATACATGTCTTATAAGTTTTGAAATTATGTAGTCTTTTTGCAAGATTAATGAATATTGCTAAATTTTTGGGGTTGCATGTGCTTATGTCAAAAGTCTTACATTCTCATACTGTTTTTACTGCAATAGTTGCTAAATTTTGAACTCCCCATGCCCTAATTTCATATAGTAGTTTACTTATGCTTTAAAACTATATATTTTCTCTAGGAGTGAGAAAATTAAGAAGAACCAAGAAAAGTGTAGAGTTTTTATAAGTATAAGAGTTAGATCAAGATTATGATTCAGCGGTAGTATATTATAACATACTTTAATATATTATTATGGTATATTGATCTCTGACCGTATATAATCGTGGGGTTATGAAATGAGGTTATATATAGACGGTCCACCTTCAAGTCTTGAATAAGACTGTATGGCCTTTAATTGTGTGGGAGTATATATAATTTAATTTTTAATTGTCTGCTCCTTTAGCCAGTAAGGTCTACTAGTCATGATCCCTAAAAAAAATAAGACTTAAGTATGTTTTGATGGCCAAGATTAAGTAAGAATATGATAAGAAATCTAAAAATATATCACGTAAGTTTTTCCTGTAAAAGTTTATGTCATTACATCCGATCATGATCTCTCTTCGTTCTAATATGTTTTAAACGCAAAGTATGCTTGTTCATTAATATATTATGTGCATTATTGAGTATTTGTCTTACTCTTTCACTGTTTTACTACTGCCCTCAGATGAGATGTGCGAATATCTACTGAATGAGTAGGACTGAAGCCCGAAGATTTCTTATTTCTGCTCCTGTGGATGATTTCTATTAGTTTATGCTTTCAGATGATACTTAATGTACTTAATGGTTGTATCTTAGTTTAGTTTTCAGTCCTAGATGATGAATTGTGATGTATATAGTTATTGGACGACGTTTAAATACTTAGAATGATGTTTTACGGTATTTGGTATTGGTTGATGTGTCAGTTGTGCTGCAGCAACTTATAAATGAATGAAATGATGCATTTTAGTCGATATCTTAAGTCTCGACAGCAGGTCGTATCGATTTAAGATCGGTAGTGGTCTTATATTATAATTTGAGTATTGTATGCCTATGGTTTGGTGTTGATCTGATGTCGTCGATGATTTTAGTTTCTTTCGATCAAGTTTATGGTTGTTTTTACTTTCACAGATTTTAATATGTTGATTTCAATATTAAATAGATATATTTCCATATTAAGGTCTGACGTCATGTTGTTTGAGTCAGTGTCAGAGCTACCGATAATGTAACATTTGATTTGGGTCCTGTGTATAATAATACATTATTAATTTATGGGCGGTCATGGTATTGACGTAAAAATTCAAATCTGGATAGTCAATTGAATGTATAAATGGTCAGAATAGTAATTAAAATATAACTAAGTATGATTACCATTAATAATGATATTGATGACGTAATCTATCACAGCTTGGTATTAGAGAGTATTTTAAGGAGATGCCTTAAGGTTTAAATTTGATTGATTTTGGTTTGAGATCTAAGTTGGTTGAGTTTGGTTTCATGGCCTAAGTTTGAATTGTTTAGGTTTGAGGTTCGAGTTGGATTAATTTTGGGTTCAGGTCTTAAATCGATTAATTAGTTAAAATAAAATAATATGAATATTTTGGTGATAGGAATGAAGAGATTGCAGGCCAAGAAAGTGGTATTGGATCTCGCTCTCGACTGGATGGGGAGGAAGAACACTTGAACCTTTTGAGAAGGATGTTGAACATCATGGTGTTGATGGTGCAAGGACAATGTAACCCGGAGCCAATTCCATTTCCAGTCCTAGAGAACCCAGGGACGACCGCTTACTACCGGTTCATAAATGAGCAAGTGCCAGAATTCATAAGAGAGTTGAACTCAAAAAATGCAAAGACATGAATTAGGAGGATCAAGAAGGTCTTTATGGTGATTCGTTGTCTAGAGGAAGACAAGATGACATTCGCAACATACAAGCTTGATGGAGAGGTGCACCATTGGTGGTCCACAAGAAAGAGAGCTACGGACCTAGCGGACGACGAGGTTTCTTGGGACATGTTCATGGAAGCATTCATGGACAAATACTTCCTGACAAGCCTTTGGGATCAAAAGGAGGATAAATTTACACTAGTGAGACAGGGGAACTGAACCATGGCTGAGTATGATACCAAATTTACGAAACTATCACGGTATACTCTACACATGATCCATGATGAGGCTAGGAAAGCGAGAAAACTTCAGCAAGGATTAATGGATGAGATCCTAAGGCAGCTTGTGATCCATAAGTTGAGGACTTATGAAACGTATTGGATCAAGCTCTCTCATTCGAAAAGGAGCTCAAAAGAGAGATTTTCTTCAAGAATAAGACCCGCAATCATCAATGCGGGAGGATCCTGTAAATGGGAAAAGCAACAAAGAAAGGAAAGAAAGGAGCTGAAATTCAGGTGGTATTAGGCCCGCAATCATCAATGCTCATATGCCTGTATTGTGGGAAAATGCATGGAGGAAGTCCCTGTTTCAAAGTATTGGGAGCTTGTTTCAAATGTGTCTAGTTGGGCCTCATGATCAAAGATCGCCCTCATCGTAAGTGGCCAACAGTAAAGAAACCCAACATTTTGGGGCGAGCTTTTACCATTACGGTACAAGATACGAAGACATCACCCAACATCACAGAAGGTGCTCTCAATGTTTTCAATACTCCAACTCATTTACCTTTAGATTCGGAGCCTACACATTCATTTGTGTCTCCAAGATTTATTTGTCATTTATTGTCACCCCTGAATTTTTGAAGTATGCATTAGTTATATCAACACCTATAGGATTGTCTTTGATTACGGATATTGCGTATTCGAGGTCTGTTATTTGGGTTAATGGGTTACAGTTGGTCATAGATTTGGTCTTGTTAGTCATATACGATTTTAATGTGATTCTAGGTATGGATTGATTAATAAGTTACCATACTAGTGTTGATTATGTTTACAAAAGAGTCCATTTTGTAATTTTGAGGTGTGAACTATTTTATTTTCAAGGTGTAATGCAAAAAGAGTTTCCCTATTTGGTTTCGGCCTAGCATGCCCCACATTTGATAAAAAGTGAATGTCAAGCGTACTTGGCTCATGCTAGTACAATTGGGAGCCATGGCATTCTAATAAAAGACATATCAATGGTTTGCGAATTTGAAGATGGTTTTCGGAAGATCTACCTAGATTGTCACCACATCGTGAAATTGAATTTGAGATCAAGATTGCACCTAGAGCGACATCAATATCAAAGGCACCATATAGAATGGCACAGATAGAACTGAAGGAGTTAAAGTAACATTTATAAGAATTATTGGAGAAAAAATTTATTAGACTAAGTGTACCACCATGCGGAGCCCAAGTGTTGTTCGTGAAGAAGGATGGATCCTTGCGGTTGTATATTGATTACCAAAAATTAAACAAGATTGCTATCAAGAACAAGTATCCATTGCCAATAATTGTGACTTTTTTATCAATTATAAGAGGCCCAAGTGTTCTCAAAGATTGACCACCATTCAGGATACCATCAATTGAGAATTAAGAATGAAGATGTGGCAAAAATTGCATTCTGAACAAGGTATGGGCATTATGAGTTTTTGGTTATACTGTTTGGAGTAACTAATACCTACAGTGTTGACGAAGTTGATAAATCGGGTATCCCAACCCTACTTGGATAAGTTTATGGTGATATTTATTGATGATATATTGATCGACTCGAGAAGTTGTGATGAGCATGAGGTGCATTTGAGAATTGTGCTCCAGACACTCTGAGATAGGAAATTATATGCCAAGCTGAAGAAGTGCAAAATTTGGCTTGAAGAAGTACTGTTCTTGGGACATGTCATATCGAATGGACGTATCTCTGTTGAGTTGAAATAGATCGACGCTGTTATTAATTGGAGCCGACCGACATCAATGACGAAGGTTCAAAACTTTCTTAAAATGGCAGGTTATTATTTGACGTTTGTAGATAATTTTCCCAGAATTACCATGCCATTAACTGGGTTGACACGGAAAGGAACCAAGTTTTCTTGGATGGAAGAATACAAGCAAAGCTTTCAAGAGTTAAAGAATCGGTTGATGACCACCTTGATTCTTACCATTCCAGAAGGATACAGTGACTTCATAGTTTATTATGTTACATTCAAGACCGGATTACGTTGTGTTCTAATGTAACATAGGAAGGTGGTAACTTATTGGTTGAGGTAATTGAAGACTCATGAAGGGAACTACCCAAATCATGATTTAGAGTTGGCGGAGGTAATTTTTGTCTTAAAATTTTGAAGACATTGTATGGTGAGAAGTTCTTGGTGTATTTGGATTATGAGAGCTTTAAGTATTTGCCTTTCTAGAAAGAACTGAATATGAGGTGAAGAAGATGGATGAATTTTTTAAATGATTACGATTATAAAATTTAGTATCAACCTAGAAAAACTAATGTTTTGACAGATGCTTTGATTTTCCAAATGTGTTTTGTAGCTAATTTGAGGATCAAAGAGATGGAGATGCTTGAGTGCATGAAGTAGTGTAATATTAAGAGACATTCTCAATACAATCGGATGATTTTATCATATTTTCAAGTTCAACCGAAAATATTAGAGAAGATCAAAGGAAATCAAAAGAATAATCCATTTTTGGTGGATATCATCAAAGATATAAATTGGGACACTAGTGCTAAATTTTAATGTCCGTGCCGATGGAGTTTTGAGGTTCTGAGACTTGATTTATATACCGAACATTGGAGAATTAAAAGAGGAGATTATAAATGAAACCCATCGATTTAAGTATACCATCCACCCAGGGATCAACAAAATGTACCAAGACTTGAACTTATTTTGGTGAAAAACTATAAAGAGAGAATTTGCAGCTTATGTGGGGAGGTGGTTAATATGTGAACAGTTGAAGGTCAAACACAAGAAGCCACCTAGCCTTTTGCAACCGATGCCTACTTCGAGGTGAAAATGGGTGGACATATTGATGGATTTTGTGATAGAATTGTCGAGAACGCCAAGAAATCATGATACAATTTGGATAATTGTTAATCGATTTATAAATTTGACACATTTTCTAGCTTTACGGACAACTTTGTAAGAGATCAGTTGGCCATAATGCATATTAATGAGATAGATTGCATGGTATGCAAGTATCTATTATGTTTGATTGAGATCCAAGATCTGCTTTCAAGTTTTGAAAAAAAATTATATCGTAAATTGGGGATAAGTTTAAAGTTTAGAACAGATTATCATATGTAAATGGATGCACAATTGGAGTGAACTATCCAAATTTTAGAGAACATGCTTAGAACTTTGATTTTAGATATGAAAGGTAAGTGGGATGATTATTTAGTAATATTAGCAAAATTTGCATACAATAATAACTATCAAGCGAGTATTGAGATGGCCCTATTTGAAGCATTATACAAGAGAAAATGTCATTCCCCAATCCATTAGAAAGATATTGGCAATACACGACTTTTGGGACCAAAAATTTTTAAGAAGACATCCAACAGCATAAGGTTGATACATGAAAAATTAAAGGTAGCTCAAAGTAGACAAAAGAGTTATACTGATCAAAGGAAATCGGAGTTAGATTTTGAGGTTAGAGATTATGTATTTTGCAGATATCACCACCAAAGGGAATTTCAAGATTTTGGATTAAGGAAAAATTAAAACCGAGGTTTATTAGACCTTTTGAGATCTCAAAAAGGATCGGTGAAGTGGCCTATCATTTATCTTTGCCACCAAAGTTTGAAGAAGTGCACAATATTTTTCACGTTTTGATACTTTGAAAGTATATTTATGATCCAATGCGTATTATTAAGTATGAACCGTTACGAATTAAAAAAGATTTGGCATATATCGAGGAATCAATTTAGATTTTGGGTCATAAAGATCAGATACTTCAAACAAAGACTATTCAATTGGTCAAAGTCTTATGGAGAAATTACTCTTATGAAGAGGCCACATGGGAGAGAAAATGAGAAATTCATGATAAGTACCTGCACCTATTTCTTCAATAAGGTATGTAATTTCTACTAAAATTTGAGAATAAATTTTTTTATAAGGAGGAGAAGATTGTAAAGCCCAAGTTTTTAAATTATAATAATTATAATTAATTAAGGTAATATAATAAAAATTAAGGTAAAATAATGCAAAAAATTAGGTCAAGAGTCAAAAATTGGATTGGTTGATTCAGCATATGAAATAGGCCTAACTCATGCCTGAGCGCCAAAAGTAGTGGCTCAATACCTGAGGCTCGCCAGAAATTTGTTCGAGCAATCACTAGTAGTAACTAAGCGCTTGAAGCATGCCCGAGAAGCGCTCGAGCTCAGTAAACCCAAGGCCTAGCACCTGATGTGCACTTGAATGGCACTCGAGTGCAATGCTTTATAAAAAGGACCCCATAACTCAATTCTAGTCATCTTTGTAGTAGAATTTAGTGAAGAGACAGAGCTGAAGAGAAGAGAGGAGGAAACCAAGAAACTCAAATTTGAGGTGATCCAAGTTAGAATTTAAGTAAATCGAAACCGGGGTAAATGCACTCTAAACCTCTTCTTCTCTTGATACTATTCCTGACCAATTCTTCTAGGTATATTTATTCTAATACTCGTCTAAGATGTGATTTCGAAGCGAATCTGTGTATTTTATGTATACATGTTAATATTTCATGGTTTTATAGCAAATTTCATATGAAATTCCCAATTATGTTCAAGCTTCATATATATGTTCTATATATGAAAATTTTATCCACATGCATGCCTTAAATTCATGATTTAATGACCTTTCATGTGATGAATTTTCGTATCTTATGCTACAATAGGTTTTAGACCTCCATTATAAGCTTGCATATTTAGAAAATTAAAGAATTAAGCATTGTATGCTAAGTATATAAGCTGATCCTGTAGAAATTACCCATGTCGCTAATTTTTGCTAGTTTTCACTGAATTTAGCCGAAGTTCATACTTTAATTTCATGCAGTAGTTGATGTAAGTTCTAAATTATCAAATACATGTCTTATAAGTTCTGAAATTATGTAATTGTTCTACAATAGTAATAAATGTTGCTGAATTTTTGGGCTACATGTGCTATTGCCAAAATTTCTGCATTCTTATGCTATTTTTACTGCACTTGTTACTGAATTCTAAACTTCCATGCCACAATTTCGTGCAACATTCCACTTATACTTTAAACTATATATATATATACACCATACATAAGCTAATATATATATATATTGACCTGGATAAGCTAATTTTTCAATATACATGTTGAATAATGTTAATTGCTGATTTTTTCTGCATTTAGCAAAAAATTCAGCACGTCATACTTTCAATTTTAACATGACCATGTTTCTATAAAAAGTATAAGTATAAATTCATAAAATTATGGTAAAAGATTTTAAATATGTTATAAATTATGAATATTTTCTCTATGAGTGAGAAAATTAAGAAGAATCAATAAAAAGTGTAGAGTTTTTATAAGTATAAGAATTGGACCAATATTATGATTCAGCAGGTAATATATTATGACATACCTTAATATATTATAGTGATATACCATTATCTAACCCTATATAATCGCGGGGATAAGAAGCGTGTCTGATCCAGTCTATAGAATTATATATATATTGCCTACCTTTGGGTCTTGAATAGGAACATATGGTTTTTACATGTGTAGGAGTATACACAATCCAATCTTTGATTGTTCGCTCCTTTAACCGGTAAAGTTTATTGGCCCTAATCCCTAATAAAAAATAAAATTTAAGCATATTTTAATAGATAAGATTAAGAAAAAATAAGATAAAAAATCTAAAAAAATATCATATAAGTTTTTCTTGGACAAGTAAATGTTATTGCATCCGATCATGATCTCTATTCATTCCGATATATTTTAAATGTAAAGTATGTATATTCATTATTATATTATATGTCTTACTGAGTATTTAACTATTTATTACTATTTTATTATATCATCAGATAAAATGCACGAATACCTACCAGATGAATAGTAGTGAAGCCTAAAGAGTTTAGTTTAGACTCCTATGGATGATTTCTGTTGATTTATGCTTTCAAACGATATTTAATATACGTAATGGTTGTATCTTAGTTTAATTTTTAGTTCTAGATGATGAATTGTGATGCATATAGTTATTGGACGACGTTTAGATACCTAGAATGATGATTTACAGTATTTTGCATTAGTTGATGTGTTAGCTATGCTACAACAACTTATGAATGAATGAAATAATGCATTTTAGTTAATACTTTAAGTCTAGACAGTAAGTTGTATTGGTTTAAAATTTGTTGTGGTCTTATGTTCACGGTTTGGTGTTGGTCTAGTGTCGTCGATGATTTTAGTTTTATTCAGCCAAATTTATGAATGTTCATTACTTCTGTAAATTTTTATATGTTGATTTTGGTGTTGAGCATTGATGCGTACCTAGATCTGACTTCGAACAGATTCAGATTCTTCTTGGATGATTCGATCTAGTTCCGTTCACCGAGTGCGGGTCCTGCACACCACTAAAACGAACAAGAGGTCAACATTATAAGCGGGAAGTTATCCCACCAAAAATACACCGACGTGCAAGTTAGTAAGGCAATTTCCGATGAAAGAAACTGAAAAGCTTGAGAGTTGAATGATGGGGATGAGGAGTGTGTAGATCCAGATGTAAAAGAGACGCGAGGCATTTCTTGTATCTGGATGGCGGGAAGGCAGGAAGCGACCATGAAGGGCTCGCTTGTTGCCGTAGTGAGGGTTTGAGGTTCTGAGAGCTTCTGGCCACAGCAGGCAAGAGGGAGCTCGTTTTAGAACACGTAGGATATTTTGTGTAATTCAATTGGTATCAATCAGTAGGCATATATCGAGAGCTTGAAGGAAAGCTTGAATGATAGCCTGAATGAATGTGTAGGCCAAAGAGTGAATGAAAGCCTCAATGGTTGCGTGAATAATAGCGTGAATGAAAGCCTACCTAGAATGAGGGTTCTAGGGTTATTTATAGTCGAGAGGATGATTCCCCTTCTTTAGAAGGCGGGATCCCCTATCTCCACCTTGGCTGGCTTGCCTTCTGGAGCAGACGCCAGTTGCCAAGGTGG
>JAOVVI020019349.1:0-10135 GCA_028571085.2 Nepenthes alata | reverse complement strand
GACCGTGATTTTTTCATTTTTAATCTAAAAGGGGCTTTCCACGTAAAAGATATCGCACTTGAAGTCCTCGTCCCCTTTGCTCTTTCGCATTTTACTGTGTTGTGCGTTTTTTGTCCATCTTGAAACTCGTAAGTTCCGTTCAGACGCTGTTCGTTTGGTGGCCGGAAACTCAGTACGCAACAAAAATAATTTAAAATTTATAATTAATTTTAATATAAATAAATGTATAATTAAATATATAAATGTTATTTCTCATGTAGAAAATAAGATTAATTTCTGTATATAACAGATAATTTCTCCGGAATCCTAAACCCAGTTATCCCTCTCTCGCGGCCAAATTCCGAGCTCCTATATTTTGATTTCGTGGTCGTCTTCGGCATTTCCCCGTTCTTCTCCCTTGAAGCCTTCTCGATTTTATCGCCCGCTCTTAAACCCCAATCTCTCGACCTCTTTACAAATCCGAAGCTCTTAGTGTTCTAATCTCCAATAAATTGAACGCAAATATTGAATAATTAGCAAATCCCTACTCCTTTCCTTTCTTTCCAATGGAATTCTTATCGAAATCAATCCCTGATGTTATCGTGTTCTTCCCTATTTTTCTCACGCTCTATCTCACAGCTTACTCATTTGTCTTCAAAAATTGGAACCCTAAGTTGCGTCCTGAAGCTTCAAGCTGCCTAATCTCTCTAACACACAGCACCCCAGCTCTGTTCCTCGCCGCTTTCTCCCTCTTCTCCGACGATCATCGCGGTTTTGCCTCTCCAAACACGCAATTCCAAAACAAGGTCCTCGATTATAGCATTGCATACTTCATTATGGACTTGATTCACTACCTAGTTTTCTATCCCAGTGACGTCTTATTTATTGCGCACCATTTGGCGACCCTCTTTGTGTTCGTTACGTGCCGGTATCTCGTCTTTCACGGGGCATTCTCCATACTTGTGCTGTTGATTTTAGCTGAGGTGAGTAGTTTGTTCCAGAACTTGTGGACTCTCGCCGGTGCGAGGAGATTTGATGTTGAATTCGCAGCCAAAATGTACGCATTCTTGTCCCTTCCATTTTATACGTTATATACTATCGTTAGAGGATTATTTGGACCGTATTTCTTGTATCGAATGGGGACTTTTTATATAAGTGGAGCTGCGGATGATGTGATTCCGAGGTGGGTTTGGGCTTCTTGGATGGTGGTTGTTGGGATGGCCATTTTGGTTAGTATCTTGTGGGTAACGAATCGATGGATGGAGCTGTTTCGAGACAGGTTTATGAAAATAGAGAGGAAAGTAAGATAGGAATAGGCGGCATAGTTTTATTTTTGTTTAATTTTGTTGGGTTACAACGCCAATTTTAACTATGCAAGTTCAGCAATATATTTATCTCTTTTCTTCTTATCTTGGGCTATATTTATGTGATGCGGGAGTGGTGGCTATTCTTGTAGATCTGATAACACATCTCTGTCGGAATCATAGATATCGTGTATGTGTCCGATTCAAATTAGTTGGAGAGGAAAATGGTTGGAAATGGATGATTAAAACCTCATTTTTGTTGACAGGAGCAATGTAAGTTGTCAAAGAGTAGAGATGGAAACTTTTACCATCCTGTCTAGTATAAACAAATGAATGTTTCTATTGCATAAAATGAATTTTATAGATTCATCTGTCTGTGTGCTTAAATCTATTATCCGTATAGATTATTATGCTCTTTGTTAAGTTACAGGCGGGCATTTCATCAAAGGTCTCAAACATGATTTTTGATCTTATGTATTGCTAGTTCAAATATTTTTCAGTAGAAGAACCAGGGACAGATACTCGTATATGTCTTTGCTCCGTTGTTCTGGTTTGCCATTAGGGTCCCCAAAATTACAATCAAATTTATTGTAATTTGACTGGGTTCCTTTTATTGTAATGCGATATGAGTTTCTTCTATTGCACTCGATGGTTGTGGATTTTGTCTTACAGTCCACTATTGATGAAAATATTACTCATTACTAATAAGTGATCAAGTCCAATCATAAAACTCCATTGCAAGTTAATCAATCATTTCTGATAATACAATAGACAATAACAACAAAGCTTGAAGTTCCAATGTATGAGATCGGCTGTATGAATCTGCTTTTATCGTTCCATTTGATTTTCTTTAATTTCATTCGAGAGTAGATGCAAATTTAAATTATATCTTAATTATGTCGCTTTAAGTTTTCATAGGCCTACTACCAATTCCTTTCTTTCTTCTCCGATCACTACTCATATTTTTTTACGAGTGTTTCATTCTTGTCTAATAATGCCAAAAGGATATTTTTCTTTGTTGAAATGAAACTTACGCAACAATGTAATCTGCTCAAATAGGGATTCTCTGCTGTCTCTTCTACCATAGGCCATATGGAAAATTTCAGTTTGATCATACTCGCTGCACTGTCAGAAAATTGAGGTTTTTAATTTGCTGAATTCATTTGCTACATGCACTACTGAGGACTCTACTGAGTCCTGAGCAGGAAAAATGGACTGATGTTATAGTATTGCATGGCCAACTAGGTAGTTTAAACTGCAGAAAACTCTTTAGTTTCCATGAAGCAAATATAGATCACGACTAAAGGGTGTTTTCTTTTACAAATGCCATATGTGTATTGCTTTTATGAGAGTAATTTCTTGAGGTGGTGTGAAAAAATCAAATTCCAATGAATTTTGCTTTCTGATGTGAATACTTAGTGTGCAAAATCATTCGGTATTTTCATTCTTGCTGATGACTGATTTGCAGCATTGACGATTGCAAGAAAGCATTACACTTGCCTCCTTTGTCAACAGCATAAGCAAACATCATCTGATTTAAGCCCTCACTAGTGTAAGAATCCTGCAAAAGAGGATTCCTAGTTAACCTTGTTCTACTATTTCTAGCAAAATAACAGTTCTACAAATAAGGTAAACCTCTAACAAGTTTATTTAGCATCCTTTGAGTTATCTTTTATTTCTGAATTGGCTGAGGAGCAAATTAGACCCCATTTTGTTGGATGTTAGAGAATAAACTTGCTTAAAATCGAGTTTAGGCCTGTTTACTAAAAATGTGTGACAACTAGGTCGGGCCAGACATGGACCTGTTATTCTGACCAAAAATCACAATCATGTTCGTCCATAATCTGGAATGAAACCTAGCTATTTGTGTTTGTGGCCGAATTACTCGTGTGTGTGGTTTGGACTCTAATTTTTGCCTAAGGATGCCTCCATGTCCTATGATGCATCAGTTTCTACTATGAGGGATGCATATGGATGATGTATTTCTAAACAAGATAAATGTTGAACTAGTTATTTAAGACGTTTAATAATATTGGTGTGTTCGTCCGTCCATGCTGAAGGATTCTTTTGAATTCTTTGATATAAAGGTCCACAAATTTATCTAAATTTGGGGATAAAATCAGCTATGTAATTTTAATGTCCTAAAAATTTCTATAATTGTGTCTTATTTTTTATTTCATTAGAAAATTTGTTAGCGAAATCAATTGATTGTTGAATAGGAGTTATTTTGTGCTGATAAATGTTAAATCTTAAAAATTTTAACTTTCGTTTGAAATAATTTAATTTTAGTAGAAGAGACAACTAGTCCATTGTTTTTAATAATATTTAAAATATGTTTAAAATGTTGATCTATCGTATTTGCAAATATTAAAACATCATTATTATAAACAAAAATGAATTTAAATATTTGGTTTATGATATTTTGAAATTCTGATGGGGCATTTTTTAAGCCAAATGGCATTAAGTTTCATTTGTAGTGTCCAAAAGGGACAGTAAGTGTTATTTTATATCTATCTTTTTCATTAATCTGGATTTGCCAAAATCCTGATTTCATATCAAATTTTGAAAAAATGGTTGCACTATATAACCGATTAATTAAGTCTTTTTTATTAGGAATAGGATATTTAATCCATTAAAGGGCTTTATTATTTGGCTTATAAGTAATTACTAATCTTGATACTCCTCTTTCTATTTCTGCATTTTTCATTACATAGAATGCAGAACAATTTTAGAGAGATTTTGATGATCTAATTAGTTTTTTGTTAAGAAGATTTTGAATTTTCTTCTTGTAATATTCTAGTAATTCTTAATTTATTTGAATAGGTTGTGCTTTAATAGGAATTTGATTTTCTATAAAATCTTTTTCATAAGATAATCTATTTGATATTGTTTTTTGTTCCTAATGACAATTGGTAAATTAAAACATACATCTTGCTTATAGGTTTGTTGTAATTTTTTAATTTTTATTTGTAATAATCGATTATTTAATTGTTGTCTTATATTTGCTATTTGTCTTTCTTTTTCTGAATGATTAATTTATTTTTGCTCCCTTTTATATTGATAGAAAAAAGATTTTAATTGATTTGTGAAATTGTTATTATCATTGTGAAAATTTGATTTTAATTCTTCTTTATTTCTTTAACATAATTGTAAATCTTCTTTAAAAGGTAATAATTGGTCATAAGTTATCATTATCTCCATTTGTTGGATAATATTAGATTTAGATCATTGGGTTTTACTGTTCTCAAGTTCAGAGAATTTGGATAGGATAATCTGTGTATACCAGAAAGTTGTATTGTCACAACAGAAAATAGGTGTAGTAAAATGATTTGTATGTTTACAAATATCTTGAAGTATAAGACATCTAACACTGGAAGTTATTATAAAAGTTTGGCTAAGGATTTAGAAAACATTCGATTGTTGCTTATATGGATTATTAGGTTTATATAATTGGTTATTTTATGTTAAGATAACTTTATTTCTAAAGACTTGTGTTGATAATCTCTTATTAGAGATGATAAAAGGGTATATTTGCATAAAAAAGGAAGTGAGTAATCTAATATCTTGTAGTATATCTTTAATGAATAATGTTAATCTAATATCTTGTAATACGTTTTTAATGAATAATGTTATTTTACAATAATATTCCTGATAAGTATATTGAATATTTGATTCTTTTGCTGTATGTAATTTTTTTAGTTTATGGCCGTTTATAATTGTTAATAATTGTTTTTTAATATAATGTTGGTTAGTATCTCGGAGAGTTATTAAATGATAATTTTTTTCCAATGTAATTGGACTATAATTAGAATCATCTTCGATTTTTACTAATAATTATTTTTCATTTTTCATTCTTAACATATTGAGTTGTATTTTACAATTCTGTAATTCATGTAATTCTTTGTTATATTCTTCGTGACTACATAATTGTTCATCAGCTTTGAATATTTTGTAATTTTTCTTTTTTAATTGACATTGGGTGGACTTATATCCAATTTGTTTTACATTTTTAGCATATAATTTTTGATTGTTTAGCTTGATTTGTGGTTTAAGATTCTTTTTGTGTTTTTAGGCTATTTTATCCAATGTCAATTAAGAAAGAAAAATTATAAAATATTGGAAGCTCATGAATAATTATGTAGTCACAATGAAAATAATAAAGAATTACATGAATTATATAATTGTAAAATACAACTCAATATGTTAAGAAGAAAAAATGAAATAGAATTATTAATAGAAATCGAAAATGATTCTTGATGCGTTCCTGGATCCGACTTCGAACAGATTCGGATTCTTCTGGATGGTTTGAACCGGCTTCGTTCACTGAGTACGAATCCTGCACACCACTAAAACGAACAAGAGGTCAGCGTTATCGGCGAGAAGTTGTCACACCGAAAATACTCTGACGCTCAAGTCAATAAAGGAGTCTCTGAAAGAATGAAACTGAAAAGCTTGAGAGTAAAACGGGAGAGAAAAAGATTGTATTTTTTCGGATGTAAGAGAGACGTAAGACATTTCTTGTATCTGAAAGGTGAGAAAGGCAGAAAACGACCGCAATGGCTCGTTTGTTGTCTTAGATATTGTTAGAGTTGGTGATTCTCAGAGCTTGACGGCCGAGAAATATCACGTTTCTCAAAACGCTTAGGATTTTCTGGTCTAATTGAGAGCGTGTAAGTGAGCCTCCTAAAGAGCATAAAATTGAGCGTCTAATTTAGCGCACCTAGAATGGTGATTCTAGGGTTTCTTTTATGGCTGAGAGGGTGATCTTCCTTCTTTAAAATGCGTGATCCCATCTGTTTACCTTGGATGGCTTGCCCTCTAGGGTAGATGTCAGTTGCCAATGTAGAAGTGATTGTTTCATTGTGTGGCGGCCCACAGCTTTTCAAGTATGTTTTCTTCCTTCTCAATTTATTACCGTTGGAGTGTATTGGCAGGTAAAAAATTGGGAAGATCTGGCGCCTTCCTTATTTGAATGGCGTCAATCTTGTCAATATCCTTTCTGGTGTAAATCGAGATCGTGAAAGACGTTTGGAAAGTTGTGGTTGGCCGTCGGATGAGTTGCGGACCCAAACGGAGTAGGCCCATTAATGTAGAAAGGCGTTTATAGGCCCAATGTGTAGAGCGCGGACGGTCAACGCCTGAGTTGACCGTCTGCGCGTTGGCTGCCTTCATGGAGAACGAATGGAGAGTGGCTAGCGATCCACCGATGGGCTGTGGGCCATAATGGAATAGGCCCATCACTGTAGAAAAGCCTCTAAAGGCCCAATCGAGCTGCGCATGGCGGTCAATATTGAGTTGACCGTCTGCGAGCAAGTTGGCTGTCAAGACGGTCAACTCCAACGTTGACCGTTTCGTTTTGGGCTTTCCAGCTTCTGGGCCCGTCTTCTCACTGGGCCGTAAAAATATTGACTGGCTTTATTGGGCTTCCGTTAACATTTCTTTGGGCCAACCCATTATTGGTGTACTCATCAAAAGGTAATGCTATTGATCTTTTTCATAATTTATGTGTCCATTAATTTTAGAATTAGTACAATTAAAATTTCATATTTTTTGAACTAGTGAAATATAATTATTAAATAATAACTTACTTTATATTTGTATGTACCGCATACTAAATTTTTGAAAATTAGAAATTACAAAAGATATAGGCTTTAAAATTTTGAGTACCACATACTATTTTTATAATTTATAAAACATATATACTATATAATAAATAAATATATAATATATAATAAATTTTTTGACAACTGAAGCATCCTAACAAACTAATAGACTTTATTTTTTACAATACTTTAAATAAAAATACCATTATTATTTTTTATTTAAAGTGTAATTTTTTAAATTTTAAAAGATAAATTATTTTTTATAAAATATGTATATTATATTATGAACTTTTATATCAAAAATATTTTATTTTTTATTTTTTTTATATGAAAAAAATTAAAGAATATTCTTTTATTTATTTGAATATCTTATTTTTAAGAGTAGTATTTCAATATTTATGTAGATAAATAAACTCAATTATAAAAAGTTAAAAGATCGACTATGTAATACGATGAAACTTTACTTATCAAATGTTGGACATTACAAATTATTTTTGTTTTATTTTAACTATCTTTTATAATAAAAATATTTTATTGGCAAAGCTGACTGTGGATACTAATTAAAAATAATTGAATTGATTAAATTTTTTAAAAAATATTTTATTTTGCTACTAATAAATTTATAGATACCCACTGTACAATATCAAATCTATTATTAAACCAATTATTATTATCTACTGATAATTTAACATTTTAACGGGATGATTATAATTTTTGTTATATAATACTAATAATGAAGGTAAATATAAATTTTAAAAAATAATTTTAAGTGAATATTTAGATGTATTAAAAATAATACATTCAGTGGTATTATATTAGATATATATTTTTTAAAAATAATTTTAAAAATATTGAAAAAAATCTTCTAATACTAGTTTATGTCATTATAAATATAGATTTTTCATATAAATTTATGTGAGGTATATATTTATCTTAAATAATTTTATGCTAACATATGATGATCAAAAACATAAAAAAAGAGAAAACAAATTTATCACAACATATATGTAATATATATTTTATATACATCACAGTTAATATCAAAATTATTCAATATAGCAATAGAGTTGATCCTAGACTTCATTGTAGATGAGATTTATTTTATTTGATATGAACTTATACACTACTTATAGTTTGACTATATTATTAACTTTATAAACAGTTAATTATAATTTAAAATTTTAAAATAGTGAAAGATTAATAAATATATATTTTTCATACTTGTATTAATAGTTAGGGATATCTTAATTTCACTAATAAATGCCAGAAATCTAATAGTAGACAAAAAAAATAAGTATGATTATATCAAAAATAATAAAAATATACTATTGTATTAAAAATCTGATCATTTTAAATTATAATAATGATATGAGTCCCAAAAGGATAGCAACAAAACAAATAAAAATATAAGTAAAATTTAAAAATAAGTAATTTATTATTATAATATATATATATATATATTATTTTTATAAATTATAATATTAAAAAATATAAAATAAAATATTATATATATATATATATATAGGTTGACCACATAATTGATGGCGCATGGCAAACGACGCATACAAAGCTCTTGCAGCCCACAAAATTGCAAATTGACTGGAAAAACGTCCCTTCAATCTCTGCCTTCGCGCCACGTGGGTTATGGAGTCATCCTTCTTGTGAAACGTGGCACCGACAGTTTATCTGGTTCTTCTTCAACGTCTTTTTCTTTTTGTCCGGTGTTCCGTACTTTGCTTGTCTCTTTCATTACCTTACGGTGCTGGTGATGATATATGCATTGTATCGAATTAATATAATTTGTTTATTTAGATTATTGAATATAAATATATTATGTCTAATTTTTTTTATTGATGCTTAATTTATAAGAATATATATTTTTATAGATTTTAATATCATTTTATTTTTTTTTCAATTACTCAACCCTGATATTATAAGCTGATATTAATACCATCATATTTGCAGGCGAGGTTAAAAAATCCCATACCATTTCTATGAGTATAAAAATATATGATCATTGGTCTTCGACAAATCTAAAATCTGAATTATTATTTATAATATAAAAAATATGATCTGACTGTAAATGGTAAAAATATTCAGTTGGCGTTGTATTTTTACTAACCAACTATATTTCAATGTCAAGCCCGTACCAACAAAAGCAAATCTGATCAACTATCTCTGCTACCAATTGCTTTTACTACTGAAACGAATGATTTTAATATTAATTGTGGTGTATACAAGTTATATATATTGCATACGAATTATAATATACACGAGCTTATATTTCTTCCGTACTATCAATCATCTTCATATTGTTGTAGAATATTTCAAGATATATACACACTTCACATAAATTTACGTGAGGATTCATAATTATTATAATGTAGGTTTACATTGAAGGATTTCTTCAACATTTTAAAAATTTTTGCTGAAAATTATAACTAAATATAACATTAGTAAATATGTAAGGCTTTAATTTATAATTTATGATAATTTTAAATGATTAAACTAACATAATTAAAATTTAGATCAAAAGATATAAAAAATTAGATTAAATAGTAAAACATTGGACCAATAGAATCTGAACCTGACGTGTGCCTGAATCTGTTCCTGAGAGAGGCCAGATGAGAGCCTGAATCTGCGCCTAAGCGCCAAAACCTGTGACTCTGCGCCTGATGCACGCTTGATTTTGCGCTTTAGTGCATTACTATATAAATACAACACTTGAGCCATTTTCAGTCATTCTTTCAAGAAAATTTTAAAGAAGAGGGATATGGAGATGAGGAGAAGAGAGAGGAGAAGAGGGAGAAATTTTGACGAAGTTCAAATTAAATAAATCAAAACTTGAATTTGATATTTTAGAGTCAAGGTAAGTGCACTCTATATTTTTCTTCTATTATTACAATTTATTTTCAATTTTTATATGTAATTTTTATTCTTTTGCTCAATTATATTATAATTTCGAAGCTAATTTGTTTGTATTGAACATGCATATTAATTTTCTATAATTTTATAGAACAATTTCACAAGAACTCTTGCCTAAGTTAAGTATAGTATATATATGTGCTAAATATTATTTTTTAGCTTTATGCAAGTTTTGGAATTTTAGTTTAATGTTCATGCATACTTAAATTCATTATTAGCTATCTTGTATGTTTGAGAATTATTAAAGATATGTTATATACGCTTTGAAAATCTATGGAATAAATTGAGATTACTAATTTTCTATATTTGTTCTGAATTTACGGC
>JAOVVI020019348.1:0-10135 GCA_028571085.2 Nepenthes alata | reverse complement strand
TCTCCAAAAACACACTGCCAAATTCTTTCAACTTGTTCATCCATTTAGGGAGGAGCCACCATCTTATTTTCATTGAGAAAATTACTTAATTCAGAGAGATTTTATGCAGTCTGAGAAATTGGGTGGCTCATAGCCCTTGGAAGATGTTCATGATGAGAGGGTCCTGCCTGATATATAGGCTCCTTGTCATCACGAGAGTATCGAGGGTTACACCTCTTAGGGCTATCCTCTCAAACTTTGAAGTTTAAGCGACCTTCAAATCGTGACGGGACTTTACTGCTTGAGGCTACTTAAGCCCCAAAGTCATCATGTTAGCAAATCTTCTTAGATGAGTGTTTTCTTCCTCTATTCCTTTTCTTAGACATAGCAATTTGGGAGACCGAGGACAGAACTTCTTTCGACTGCTCGTCTAACCGCGTGCAAGTGGTCTAGACGACATTAAAGATGTCCATTTTCATTGCAAGCGCGCACACGCACACAAGGGTCGGGATAGTCATCCATTAGATCGCCCACAGGAGGACAGTTTTCACATGAAGTGGCGTCTTTGACAGGTGCACTAACTTGTATTCCAGTACTCATTATATTATTATTGAGATTGTGGTTATCAGACTTTTAATTAAGTTCGCATAGATGTCGCCAATTATGTATTTGAGGATTCTAACTGTTGTATGGATAATAAGATTTTGAATTTGATTCGTCAAGTGTTAAAGTATGCTTTGTCTCCATACTTCTTTAATTCGAATTCTGTGTAATCACAAAATAAATGTCAAAAAATTAGCGAAACTCATTTTTTAATATATCCTCCGATGTCAAATCAGTATCTTTCTTAAATTAAAAAAATAGAAGATATAAAAAATATATTTTTGTCCGAGAGCTTACTCTCTTATAATAGCGTCTTAGATTTAGAAAGAGAAATAGTGCGTTCTTGGCATCTTTTAATTGTCTGTTATCTCTATCTAAGAAAGTGTTAGATGATCGATCGATCCCCCCTTCTGTTGGAGAGGACAAATTTTTATAGATGAGCGACAGTTAATTCCTCTTGTTAACCATTAGGAAAACTGACGGACAAATAAATTTTATTCTAATTGCGGTTTCAACTAACACTCGACGTTGTTAGGAGATGCAAGTAAGGAAACCGCCATGGCCGTTAAATTAGTCTCAACCTAATCACCAAATTGAATTGCTTAAGGATATTGGCCAAATTCGATGAAATGGGTCGTGCAGATGACTTGTGCAGCTAAATCTTATCCCGTGACTTAAAATCATTTTGGGCTAATTTTTTTGGATTGTTGAATACAATACTCATTAGAATGTTATCTTTTAATTTATTATTATTTTTATTTTAAAATTATTATTAATTAAAAATTATATATATTTTTAATAAATCTAATAGTAGAATATATAATAACCCTAATTCTATTGTTAAATGATTCATTGATGACTAAAATTGACATTACAAAATTATAGTTTTTTTCTCTTTGAAAATCTCTATTTCCCCGTTTTCTCTATCATCTTACATGTTTCTTCCCTTTCACCTTTCCCTTCTTCCTCCCTCCCCTTTACTTCCCATTGCCTGCATCATCCTCCCTTGATTTCGGGCCACTGATGGGAGCTTCTTGAAGTCTCTGTTTCGGCTGAAATTCTGCCGGAGCTGCTAGTTGCCGATTGTATGTGGAGTACAAATCGAGGCTAGTTGCTGATTAAATGAAGTTGATTACATCATTTTACTTGAATCTTGTAGGAATCAGTTGCTTGAAATGTTAAATGAAGTTAGCCTCTACGATTGATGAATTAAGACCCTGTGGAATGAAATACCCGAAGAACAGAGGGGAAAGAAGATGAACAATAACAAAGAGAAGAAAATCAATTATGCAAATAATTTTAGGACCAATCATTCGTATGTCAAATTGATACATATATGCCCATAAATTTACCATCCTGACAGTTTGATACTTTGAGTTTACTATTTTATTTTTGAAATGTAGCTTCAATCACCTGAAAATATAGCATTTAACTAATGGAGCGATGATGAACAATGGAACCGGCCCCCAGACAATGCTATGTTTGAGTATGTCGGAGTGCTGTGTTCCTCGTAAACAAGTTCCACTTATTGAATAGGGTTGTACGATCGGACCGTGACCCTAGGATGCCGAAAGCGTTCTTGGGTTGATGTCGTAATTCCTACGGGGTGGAGACGATGGGATCGGTCCACGAATTTTCCTTCCTTTCGCCTAGCCAACGGGTAATTAGAGGAAAATTTTCAGTTGAAGGATTCCTGTCAATTAATGATTTTATGTATTTGTTGCTGTAAATGCTTGTTGATGAAACCGAGTATTCTGATTCTTTCGGTTTGGTCTATACAGCGACTGGCAGATTGTGTGCATATAAGCGTATAATGGCAGTTTTCAGAGCCACCGTTCCTCATCATGAACCAGCTGAGTTGGATTGTGTTTTCGATCATTGTAGCTAATTTATGTACGAATCAAAGTACGTACTGCTGTAATGATTTATAGATAAATCATAGAAACCGGTTCAACCATGATGACCTGCTGTTTCATCTTAACCGGCGCAGAGATCCTTTAATTCAATCGTTGAGGTCTCACGAGCGGAAGATTCATGGGTGTATGTATCTTTAATGCCTTAGGATTACATGTGTAGATCTCTTGGTTCTCTGGGCTGCTGAAATCAACGTGTTAGTAGCTTCAGATCGGTGCCAATGTACCGTGTCGGTTTTCGGACAGCAATAGTAAATTACAGGTTTTGTTCTGTAGTGATAGGTTATTTTATCTATTTATATCCTCAAAAGTGGGATTGATAAATTGGTAAGTTTCGATAACTATTTCATCGAGTCTACAGGCTAGCATGTGAGGTGACGTGCAAGCAGGCGGTCAAATGTTAATGGACACAATTGAATTTCGCAAACTTAGGCATGGTGTCTAAGTGATATTGTTTTATGATTCGTGTGATAGTGAGGTGCTTTGAGTCAGATACTTAGTATATTCGTTAGATCTTTCTTATCCTTCCTGGTATAGTCTCTTTTGCATTATCTTTAATCTCATGCGTGGAATTCTTAATATTTATGGTTGGGTAAATGAGACTCTACGAAAACAATGCAGTCTCAAGAAATGTAAAACCTACAAAATCATAGTATAATCTGTGACTGTCCAATATTTAATACGTCCACTGATATCAAATATATCGTGAAGGGATACTTATAATCATGTCACAATAGTATATAGTGATATCAAAGGATATCACTATGACAGATACTGGGTTTGATATATAGTTATAATTCCTATACCTTGTGTTGGTGGAGAAAATTTGAGCATTATGAATCCTATTGTAGAGTCCCACATCGGATGGAGAGGGGAACGAAGCGTGCCTTTATAAGGGCGTGGATACCTCTTCCTAGTGTGACGCGTTTTGGGGGCGGTGGAGGCCGTCTGCCAGGAACAAAACCGTGCGGAGCCTGTGTGGCTGCCAAAGCGGACAATATCACGCAAGCGGGTGCCCAGAGACGTTACAAACCGTGACTTGACAACCCATCCAATGGTCTGACTATAACTACAATAACAACAATAATAATAATATTCATTCACAGGATCTCTCTGAACTACTATTTCGGATAAATAAATAATTATAACCAGCTCCTAGATATCGTAAGGAATAAATGACCAATAATAACAGAAAAGACATCACCAAACCGTAACAAACCTAACGCCACAGAATCTATTTTTCATTAAATGATATTAACATTGTTTCCTTGACGATACTACACATAGTCATCATTCTATCCACTGCCACAACAAAACCAAAATCCGTCTGATATAAATACAGTTCGAATATAAGGCTAATATTTACCAAAAAAATATAAGCGATTCTTTAATCCAACTCGCGTCGTAATTCCCTGAATAACAAATGAATAATAAAAATATGAGCTGAATACTTATCAAATATAAATATATAATATAACAAACAAATGCGTCTAAAATCAAAATGAGGGTTAATAAACATATACAAAACATGTAAAATCACAATCCAAAAGCTCGTCAATGAATATCTGAATGTGATCCGTATTCAAAAGCATAATCTAAAATAAAAGTCACAAGTTCCAATTATACAAAACCAACCGAATCCTAACTGTGAGTGAAATTTGTAAATCTCAATCAAAATCTCAAATTCAAACTAATATAGATATGACAAACCAAAAATCTAAAATATGCATAAATCGGAGGATTAAAGACTGAAAGACTAATTTAAGAAAGGATTACATGTGCTTCCGATAACGTGAAACTCTATTACTACTATTTAGACCCATAGGTGGGTCGACTACATATTATCTTCTATAGACGGGATTGAATGCTAATTTGTTTACCACAAATGGATAATATGTATAGTTCTTAAATTTATTTGAAATATTAGGATGTTCAAATTTATTAATTTTAGTCAATTTCTTACAATGATTATCATAAAATACAAACTGGGAATGACCTCTATATTACATATCATAAAGCTTTTTCTATTTGGCAAAAAAAGTTAAAATTTTTACTCAAAAAGTCATTATAAAGTTTTTCCTCAAAAAAAGTCACATATCAATTCACATAATGAAGATAGAGCTTGACCTGAAGCATAATATATGCATACTACATGCATAGCCCATACACAGGTTTTTATAATTTTTTTTATAAACATATTTATACATAAGCATAATATCTCAGAATATTTACTATTTTTTCACAAAATAAACAAAATCCTCAAATATTAGCAAAATCAAAACAAAACCCAAACAATCAATAAAAGGGACATGCATGCATAAGGATATCAAATAGGATAAGTGAACTAATATGTATGTACATTAAATCCTCCAAATGTAAACAAAAATAACCGAAAATAAAAATAGACGAAAAATAGAATGTAAGGATACTTACCTAACCTCAAATTTAAAAGATCTGACAAAAAAATATCTTAAAATAACTCTTCTCTTCTTTCTTTCTCTTTCTTCTCTTTCCATTTTTCTCTCATTTCTCTTCTTCCCATGTAAAATGACTAAAAATAGTGCATACTATCCTTATATAGCCAAATCGATGTACGAGTATTATTTAGGCGTGCATTAGGAGTTGTGCCTAATCCTATCCTTACACAAGTATTGTCTCAATCGCCCTTCGAGCGCAACCCCACTGGAATCAATGCTTAAGTGCCTCATTGAGCGTGCATTAGGTGACCACACAGCCACACTCCGCTCGAGCGGTCTTTAGGTACTCCTAGAGCGTGCCCCAATATGGAAAATGCGCATGAGCGTACCCCAGACACTAATTTGGTTTCTTTCTTTGAATTTTCTTCAAATTCATATTACATAGTTATTTCATATATATATTCAATTTAGTCCAAAATAAACTAATAATACCAATTAAATCAAACAAAAATTAGACATTACTTGTACTTGCTTTAATATGATTTTTTTCAAAAGATTTCTTGATTTCACAATGAATTTCCAGTTCTCCTTGTTATTTCTCCTCTTTTATCTCTCCTTCTCGACTTATCTCTCTCCTCTCTCAAGGGATAACACAAAATGGTTCGAATTTGGCAAAAAAACGTATTTTCATAATAAGTTGAAAAGTCAGACGCGAGTCATGTGCAAATCAAATACAATCGCGCATGTGAACCGAAAAAGTGGCCAAACGGTGCATGAGCACCCTTCAGGGATTTATCAAGCACTAGAAATTTGCCAAAATTGCGTACGAGTGTCTTTCAAATGGAAATCAAGTATGAACAATCTGTCAAAAGTACGCTTGAGCACTAGTCAAGCGTCCTTTAGGTGCGATCATTCTGTCCAAAACACACAAATACAATTCTGTGTGTCGAGTGCCGATTAGACATCATTCAATCTAATGTGACCCGACCGAAATATTAACTTTGAGCTAATTCTTCATTTGACCTCAAAATGTTTCTTTTTTTTAACTTAATTAATCACGATTAAGATTATAAATTTAAATTTATATCTTAGACCTCAGAATTTTTATTTTTTTAACTTAATTAACCACGATCAAGATTATAAATTTAAATTTATACCTTACAGAAACAATCATGACCAAAATTTTAATATTTACCATTTATTGGTGATATCAACACCAATCCTTAGACCTTTTATATGATTGTATTATTTTAATATATTTTATATGTTTTCATCGTTGACATATTTGGCTGTAATTATACGAATTGTGGCATAATTTTTGTTATAATACAGATTTTATATAATTGATCATTAGTATTTGGTTCCTACTTTATTTATCAAAAAATAATGTTATTGGCATTTTAGACTTTCGACTATGACATAATTTAAGTATGTTTCATTGAATTATATATGAAATTATATATGCCTTATTGAACATTAGACTTATTCCTTGTAAGGAATGGATTTTATGAATAAAAAAATTCATTCCGATAATTTTGATTCGAGTTTAAAATTTTAAATTTTATCCGAGACGCCTCGTCATTTTAGGAGATTAATCGCTAGACTCGATTTGTAACCAAGTAAGTTATGGGTGATCAAATTAGTGTTCCGACGGATTCAAAATTAACCCGAAAACTACCAAAACTTTCAAACAATAACCTAACTAAAATTTATGATCAAAATTTATATTTAGAAGGACTCAAAAGTAGCTAAATAAAATTTTATACACTTAAATAAATATAGAATAAGTACAAATTAAGTTAATTTTAACATACCATTAACAATTATATTCTAATTGTAATTAAGGAACACATGTCACCTCCTAATAACCCCATACTTAGTAAAAATTTGAAAAGAAAGAAGGAAAAATTTGGAAAGAAAGAAAGGAAGGAAGGAGAAGGGGGAGCCATGGCTTACCACTCTCTCTCACACACACACACGTGCACATATAGATTAAAAAAAGAGAAAGAGAAATACTTTTGCAGAGACAATTTAGTGGGACACTTGACACTCTTGGAGACTTAACATGTATTCAAATAACTACTAATAGAGTTTTAACAAGTGGCTTATTAAGGGACCAATAACTCACCTCTATGCAAGTGGTGAGTCATTATTCGGTAGCTAGAAAATTGTCACATTATGGGGCATGTAGTAACTCCTAAAAATTTAACCAATAATTTGTTAATTTATGAAACTAATAAAGCTAGAATTTTACCAAAATAATTGGAAAAAAATGGAGAGAGAAAAGGAAGAAAGAGAGAGGAGAAAACTGGAGGGAAGCAACTAGCTAAGAGAGGAGCCGGCTGTTTGGGTAGAGAGCTTCATGAATTTTTATAAATTAATTAAGGCAAGAACTCCTCTCCTTCCTTAATTTCTTGTTGAATTCTTGATCTTATCTTAAAGTATTATCGGTCAAATATTTTAAATTCACACTGAATCTATGTTAAAATAAGAAAAGTTTAACATGTCAAAATGAAACTATGTTATTAAACTCTACTACACCATACTGATATCTGAATTTTTACACACCTTATTCGATCGATTCATGTCACGAAATTTTTACTGGATATATTCTAAGATATTAGATAAATTATCATATTTTTTATGAAAAAATTATTCTTTATAAAACCAGCCGGTTCAATTGAAATAAAGGAGATTGGCAGACTGAACTGGCTGAAAATAGGGTAGTCACTGGTGCTGACTTTGGCTATCATTTTCACTAAGTTCTAGGCCAATTTTGTAACGTCCCCGGGCCACCCGCATATAGATATTGTTTGCTTTGGGCTGAGAGAATTTCACGGCGTCTCAAGCCAACACGCGGCCCGCACGGTTTTGTTCCTGTCAGACAGAGTCCACCGCCCCCAAAACGCGTCTACAAGAGAAAGGTCTCCACGACTTATAAAGCGCACTTCGTTCACCTCTTTATCCAATGTGGGACACCACAATCTATCCCACTTAGGGAGCCGAGTGTCCGCGCTGGCACACTGAACCGGGCCCCGACTCTGATACAATTTATAACGTCCTCGGGCCACCCGCATGTAGATATTGTCCGCTTTAGGCCAGGAGAACTTCACAGCGTATCAAGCCAACACGCGGCCCGCATGATTTTGTTCCCGGCAGACGGAGTCTACCACCCCCAAAACGCGTCTACAAGGGAAAGGTCTTGATGGCTTATAAAGCGCGCTTCGTTCACCTCCCCATCCGATATGGGACACTACAGATTCTAACTCCACAAAAATTATGTAAGATACTTCAAGGAACCGACAATATGCCATAAAATTGGCGTAATTTTATCAGCTCAAAATCTGACCGATTTAATCCAAATAAAAGGAAGCATCACTGAACCGGCTAGAAGCAGGGCTGTGTTTGAAAGATTATTACATAATTTTGAATCGGGTAAGAATAAAAATAGAATATTTATATTAGCCGGTCTAAAATTTTGTGCTGTTTCTGGAAATGTATAAAAAATAATATTTTATGGTGATTTGCCCACTGAACCTACCGAAAAATCGAAGACTGCCACTGAACCAGCCATAGCACCAATTTGGCATTTTTGCCAAATTTGGTGAACCGGCCGAGATTTCATGGGTGAACTGGTCATATATATCATGTTAAGATAGGAAACTAACGAAATATCAATTATGGGGTGAATCGGCTACTTAACCTGAGCAAAGAACTGGTTTCAGCAAAACCAGTTTAGTCCTTGGTTCTTGAGTTAATCAAGGGACCGGTTCAAGCATGGAAATAACTTGAGTGGACCGACCAACCCATTTTGATATGTAATAAATCGGTTCACGTGATAAAATAAAAAAAATTATTAAAATAGCCAAACCGATTTATAAAGAGGCAAACCGGACGAAAAAATTCAAAGAACCAAATCGGTTGGCATATTGGTAAAAATTAGAAGGTTAATGGACTGAAAGCCACCTAATATGACTCATAAAAATTTATTCCGACACTTAGAAAAGTTTATGGCTTGATATTTTTATGGTATCCGATGATATGATTTTTTTATATGTATATGTCAAATTTACATATGACTGAAGACTTAATATGACCTTATAAGAATTTAAAAATTTTCTCTAATGTGAGAAAATTAAAAAAGAAGAAGAAATTTCTATGAAGAAAGTTTTAAAAAGTAAGAAAATTGAACTAAGAAATTTATTTTAGAGGATAATATTTTCTGACATATCTTAGAATATTATAATGTAGATCATTGTCTGAATAAATATCACTTTATAATTTTGGCCCCTTCTACCGGAAGACAATAGGTAGTACCATCTTGTCTTTGGAATGTAAATAAGGAAGATGTGGCATTTGAATGTGTGGAGTGAACATAATCCAGATATCAATCGGGTACTCCATTAGCTGGTAAGACCTACTAGCCCTGATTTTTCAAATTACGAAAGATAAGAAGTGTCGGTAAGAATAAAGAAAAATGTGTAAGAAAAAAAATGCATCATGGAAAGGTTTCTAAAAATATATATGTATTTTTACATGTATCATGATTCCTATTCCTCATTATAAATTATTTTTTAAAAAAAATATGCATGTCCTTGATTATTATAGAATATTGAGTATTTGGCTCACTTTTTTACTATTTTTCTTTCCCTTTAGATACCTTTCAAGAGTTCATATTTGACGAGTAAGAATAGAAAGAAAAATTTTAGTTTGGCTGTACTTGGGATTTTCTTTTATAGTCTCGGATGATGTATAAATTATAAAATTTTTAAACTTTTAGATAATGTATAAATGTTGATGATATTACTACTTTTACAAATATATTTGTTGTCTTTGTGCTTCAGTATTTATTGTGATGTTATGAAATTTTTATCAGCCATCATTCTTGAATATGATTATATGCATGATTAGTAATTATTCATATTAACATGATAATAATGTAAAAAAAAAAGTTAAGACGTGACACTCTTCGGTCTATTTATTCTAGCCCTCTAGATTATCAGAGTTGTGATATCTTACAAGTAGTTTGGATCAATAGAAGGTTGTTCGAAAATTAATTTTTAAAGTAGTATAATAATTTGATGTTTGATTATAATTTGATAGTTCAAAATATAAATTTTCAATTTTAGTTTGATTACATTTGTATATAATCGTCGACCAATGTTGTTGGAGTTGTTTAAGTTTAATAAGTGCTTTTCGATATTCATGGTTGATACTCTAATT
>JAOVVI020019346.1:0-10136 GCA_028571085.2 Nepenthes alata | reverse complement strand
TTGTTGAACTATCCATAAAGAAGTGACCAAAAGACCCAACATGATGAGCACTTACACCCTTAACCCGTCTAACAATTAGAAGACAATATACCCCAATATTGGCTCATTAGTTGCAACTACATTGACCATTGTTGTTATTCACCGGCCGTCAACAACTTCAAACAAGCCGCCGGTCATAACATGCTAGCATACCTGAATGTCAGTTTTGTAGGAAGCCGATTAGACAAAACTGTAGCCTAGATTGTTGGGGTGAGGGAATGTAGGTCGGTCGGTAAAAATTGAGCGGACAACAATGACAGAAATGTAGCAGAAAATCTGAATCCCCCCGTCAACTTTCAGCCACCAATTTAGTTTGGCATAAGGAATAAAGGATGCACAACGTTTTTAATGTGAAAACCCTTTTCAATCAAAAAAAAATCATGAGACAAACTTCGAATAAGCCCACTATATAAAATTGTTTACAAGAATACTCGAAACAGAATACAAGCAACACACCCGAGATAGTGTAAGAAAAAACAATCTTTGAAGTTAGAAAACTCTCATTCCTGCTTATCTCTCTATTTTTCTTCCATCCTTTCTCTCAATAGTGGTGCACTCCACTCACTGATTTTATAAGTATGACGACAGATGGTAAACGATGAGAGTTTCCTTCCTCATTTTGCTTCATTTCACTCTCCTTCCATGTTTCACCGATACTACTGTCGCAGTCACAGTCACAACCGGTTCTACCTGCCGCATCCTTCTGAAGTGACTAGTGCGCCCTTATGAAGACCTCGACTCTAAATTCCATCTACTCACCTGGTCCAATCTTTTAAATAATTTACCACACTAATTTTGTCTTTTTTACTACTTCACGAGTTCTCGCGCTTTCCTAGATGGCGCATGCTCTACAGGTCAGCTTCTTACTCTGCAAAACCTACAAACCCTAAAACGTCAACTGTCTGCAACGTCAACTGCCAACTTTTCAAACAAGTTGTCCTCTGCAATTACTTAGTGTTTTCGATCGTCACTAGTCTCTTTAGCCAACAACTAGTATCCTTGACTATCACCTAGTGTCATTAGTCGACACTAGTCTCTTTGGCCAAGTGAAGCCACTCCACTCCGGAATTCCATACCTAGAATTCTATTCCAGAATTCCATCGTGGAATTTCACCCCTAGAATTCTTCACTCCGAAATTTACCTTCTCCGACAAACGGTCACTCCGAGATTTTCCTTCTCCGACAAACCGTCTCTCTGAGATTTGCGTACTTCCGCAAACGGTCACTTTGGTTATCATTATTATTATTAGATATTATTATTATTATTATTATTATTATTATTATTATTATGTTTTATTATTACGTATTATTATTATTATTATTGTCAATATTATTATTATCACTATTTTTACCTTATTTCTCATACTATTCTTCAAACCAAATAACGGAATACTAAATCTTACCTTATACTATTCTAAGAATTAAATATGAAAATTAATAATTCTAATTCTATTCTCTTCTTATTCTATTATCTTGAATAATTATTCTATTTTTATCTTATTCCATTTCATCAACCAAATGTACCATTACTTTCTTAATTATCTGGTTTTTGAACTAAAAGCATTCAAAGGCCCGGAACAATTTCAAGAGCAAATGTACGTGTCTCTGTAAATACCAACTACCATGGTCGCCTTATTATCAATTCTCTACCACGGATCACGCTCAAGGAGCCCAGCAGTTCGTTCTGAGGATCCTTCCCTGTTCATTCCCATTCACAGGTCCAAGCGGTTATCGGCATTCTTCTCTGCAGCTTATCAATCCTCTCACATTACGGCATGCTTAGCGTCATTATCTTATTCTTTGTTTATATCTATTTTATTTTAAGACGTCGGTTATCTGAATTGGGGCATGGACATCGATGAGTGAGCCTCCATCGCTTAAAAAATAGAAAAAATTATTCTTCATATTTAGAATAATTATTTTTAAATAGATAATTACGATTTAATAATAGATTTTTAATTTTTTAAAATATAATTAAATTATAAACATCTATTTAAAAATAAATAATTTAAATGTAGAGAATAAATTTGATTATTGGGAAATTGTTTGATATTAATGTTGGATTGTACAAAATAAATGTTTGCTTATTGTTTAAAAAAAAAGAAAAACTGATTTGGGCAAAATTACTTTGAGTTGAAATTAACCAAAACAGATTTTAAAAGGAAACCTTTTACAAATAGTAAATATTGAGATGGCCAGGAATCAGGTTCCTTAGCTTTCTGTCACCGCCACCGCTCAGCCACCTCCAATCCACCACCATCTTATTGCTATTTCGCCGACGCTGGAACACAGTATGCTATAAATTTTATAATTTATATTCTACTTTAACAAATAAGAATAAAAAGCCAATATTTTATTATAAGATGAAATTATCTATAACATCTTCAATCCATTTACGCTAAAACAGTCATTTAAATAGTAATCATTGTAAGAACTAAATGAGATTTAAATTGCCGGAGATTATGAAAAGTATCACATTATTTTATGGTTTAACAATACGAAATTAAAGATAATAACTTACCTGTATTGATAAATCCAGTTTAAAGTTATATTATGAAATATTTTGAAATCGTTTTCTCCCAATTCACTTAGAAATGGACCAGAGAGTCTCACATCATAATTTGTTTTGACCATTTTATAAATTACAGAATAAAATACACACAAATATATAATATATATAAAATATATTCAGATTTAGATGAATCAAATGGTAGATAACATATAAGCATAATAATCAACAATAATTAAGATCAAATTTTTGTGACGAAAAAAAACTGTGATAATCATAATTATCGAGTAAAATCTTCCGAGATTTTACGGTCAATAAAAAAATATATTAAGAAAAAATAACTTATAAATCGGGTAGTCCAAATATACAAATTTAATCAGTTTATTTTCATCTTGTGTTCTCTACTAAAGAACTCCTTAGATTTACCCGCGGTAATATAATTAGACGTTTTTCAATCTTCTTACCAATCATACTGCACGGGTCATCGAATCTTTGCATACCACTTGATCTCAATTTTTACGCCATTTACATCTCTTAAAAGGTAAACAAATAGAAAAATGTGTGTACAGTAACATAAATAAAGTGAGAAAATTCTAATATTAAAACTCAAGAGTTTATGATGAGTTTTTTTAAATGGGGGCAAGCTATAAGTATAAATGGGAAAGCTTTTTCGCCTAGTAGCCATAAGAATATTTCACCAAGTATTCTCACATAAAAAGGAGAAGGTAGGCATATGTATAGAAATTTTAAAATTAGGTTAAAAAATATGACCGTTTAAAAATATGTGCCCCGATATTCGAGCATCAATCAGGCACATGTCAGGCGCCCCCAAGCTAGCACAAGGTCCGCATCTCAACGCTCAAGCAAAGATTAGGTGCACATCGAGCACGCCCATTTGTAAAATGGCGCTCGAGCACAGGCCTACGAAAAATGGCATTTGTGCGCAAGTCAAGCACTAGACAGACGTAAAACTAAGAGTTGCATATCGGGAAACATCAGGCACGAATCGGATGCTAATCTTCAAGACACTAAAATATACTCTAACAAACAACTAAATACGGTCACAGAATATACGAAAATATATTATGTCTAACACACTTTATCTCTTTTTCCTCATAAGGATTACGGAATCTGTGTATCCAAAGTTGCCATTATTCTAATTTTTCTAAATGCAGTTTTCAAATTGTATTAATGGGAAGTTAAAAATTTTCAATCATTCATAATTAAAAAATCATCAAAAATCGTTATCAAAAAACATAGAATCTTATCAATAATAAATTATTGATAGTTATGACATTTATAACACCGACAATAATTGGTTTATTAATTATAAAAATATTTTTTATCAAAGATTTAACTTGTCAAAAAAATATATTTTTACTAAAATATAACAAACTCATACTATTAGATTATAATATTTAATTATTTTAATAAATTATTAAATATAAGTTATCTTATTTGAGATAATTCTTCTAATAGTGTTAACCAAACACTCATTAAATGAATATCAATTTTTATGCCGGTTTAGAAAATAGTTTATGACTCCACAACACTTTTTTTTATCCAAAGATAATTTTGATCAATAACACTATTACTACACAGCACGGCTAAGCCAACATCAATGTTCAAAAGGCTCAACATATATTAAACAAAAAAAAAGCAATAAAAAGGAAATTAAAAAAAAAAAGCAATCTCATAGAAGGATATTATTATAATAATGACCATGTAATTTTGTTCTTTCTTTTTTTTTTTCCTTACATTTTTTTGCCTTTTTTTTCTTTTTTATTATTAAAAAATCTACGCAATTTTAGCAATTTTACCCAAAGTAAATGGCCAGGTCATCAAAGGGATACCCTATCGATGTCCCTTTGTCCCCGGCCGCCCGACCCTTTTCCCCTGCTCTTCCGGTGAGGACGGCCAAATTGATTAGTCTCCGAGAGCGTTGCAAATTTGGCTTGCGGGTGTTAATATGCGCTTTTACGTCGGTGGCGTTTCGAATATTATATGGACAGCATTTACGACCTTGTTCCCCTCAATTGCGGGGTCGGTGTCCTATGACGCCGACATTGGTGATGCCAACCAACTCAGCGTTTAATAAAAGTAGGTACCCCGAAATTATGGACATTTTTAAATAAATTCAGTAAAAAAAAAAATACATTGGTTAATAATTGAGAGGTTCTTAATTAAAGAGGACACTAAAGGCCTCTATACTTTTATCTTTTGAATAGAGAAATCTCAATTGGTAATCTATATTTTATAAATTAAACAAATATGTGGTTAAAATTTTAAATTTAAGGGGAGAAAAAAAATTTCAATAGATATTAACATCATTAAATCTAAGTTTTTTTATAAAAAAAATAATTATAAATCGGCTCATTTTTTATAAATATAGTCATGATATTTATGGTTTAAAAATATCTAAAAACTTCTCAAATGTCTATTTTACGTAAGGTTGCATATAGCTAGTTTTAGTGTTGTGGTTTTTTGATATTACAAACTTGTCAATCATATAATAAAAATAAATAGGGACACGAGGAATTTGTTAAAAAAATGGACTATGATCCCCATGAATAATCTATCTTTTAACGCATAATTTTGAATAAAATTGCTATTTTTTTGTCATAGTTATTGAATGTTAACAAACGTATAATTATATGTATAACTTAAAGCAGTGTTTGATATACAATTGGTCACATTCACACCATTTTAGCTTTTTTTAACATAATGCAGTCCAAATGTTTTATAATATTCAATTAAACTACTTATATTTCTTAAATAATTAAAATTACATTTATGAATTGGATATATATATATATATATATATAAATAAATTTTCCTAAGGTACTAGTTGAGAAACTAATGGGTCTAGTATTGTGAGGCCTAGGGTTCGAAGTGCAGTATAGACAATCCGTCAAAAACTTCTCCAAAACCCATTGCAAAGTAGCAAACGGGCCCGCATCGCAGTCCAACAGTTCTCATCTAGTAAATATTCTCCAAATATCTTACCTATGGTTCCATATCATTTAAGCTAACATGTGAAATTTTACGGATCACACTGTAAAAATAGTTGTCACATTAGGTTCCCACAAGCGGAGAAGACTCCGAAGGCTCCGGTGACACGAAAAAATCCACAACAATTGCCAGTCAGACACTCCCTTATTAGTGCACCTTCATAAATCACCCACCGATCGGGTGTACCCCAGGAGGCCATCCCTCCTCCCGAGGAGCCCTCCTTCCTTCCAAGAGGTCATCCTTCCTTTAAGGGAGTCAGCCCTCCTTCGAGGAGCCTAACCCACTGTCTAAGAAGCTTGTCGTCCAGAAGGCGTCCCCTCTATCTAAGAGGCCTTCCCTCCTCCTAGAAAGCCCACCATCCTTTCAAGAGGCCAGCCCTTCTCTTAGGGAGTTAGCTCTTCTTTTTGGAGGCTAGCTCACTGTCCAAGGAGCTACTGTGTAGAAGGCCAGCCCGCTATCCAAGAGCCCGCCGTACAGAATGTCTACCCTTTGTCCAGGAGCCGCCCTCCTTCCAAGAGGTCTCTTCCTTACATTCAAGAACAACCCTTCATCTACGAGCCACCATCTTTCTAGGGAGCCCTCATTCCTTCCAAAAGACCAAGCCCTCTTCCAGGAACCAACCCTCCTTCCAATAGGCCATCATACCTTCCAAGGAGCTCTCCCTTATGGAGGTCATTGCTCCTCCTAGGGAGTCCTCATTTTCTTCAGGAGGCCAACCCTTCTTCCAGGGAGTAAGCCATCCTTCCAAGAGGACACTCTCCTTCGAGGAGGCCATCCCACCTTCCAAGGAGCCTTCCTTCCAAAAGGCTAACCCACCTTTTAGGGAGCTATCCTTCCAAGAGTTCAATCCTTTGGGCGCATTTTCGTGCCGCCATTCAATCAGACGTATCTCTAAGGCGCCTATTGGTCGAACACACCTCAAACCATCCCTCAATCATGTACCCATCTGAACCGCCCCCAATCGACGCACCTTCAAGTCGCCCCTCAATCGAACGCTTCTCTAAGTCGCCCCCAACCCAACGCACCTAAACACTTAATTTTCAATCACATGCATCTACATATTCTATTTTCATCCATCTTTCTTTTACTATAGAAAGTTTTTTGATTTAAACGTTGAAAGATAAATTAGGGAGTGTGTCTTATCAATCGTCTAATCACTTATTTATTATGTGTGGTACGTAGGACTCGTGTTAATAGTAATGAAAATCGAACATGCTCCAATTCTACTCGTGGTGGAAGATTTAGTGGTTCCCTAATTCGTATGATAATCAGAATCCAATGATTCATCAGAAACAATATAAATATGAAAAATCTCACTATTTATACTAGAATCTGAAATTCATCTATGGCATGCAACATTTTATAGGGAATTAAGAAATAAATGGATTCAAATGGTTACTTAAAAAGAAAACTACGTAAAGGTATAAGGATGACTTGTACTTTTCGAAACGTTGTTTCTGGCTTAAAATATGAATTAAGTATATAGTTACGTTATATAACAGATTAAAGAATAATTTAAAAAGAAATCAGATTTAAGAAATTGAACTCAATTTCATCTAATCAATAAGGCCATAATACCGTATAAAAAATAGAAAAATTAAATTATTATACTGCTATACGAAGGTTTGAGAACGGTTTTATATTCAAATAGTAGAAAAATATTCATATTAATTTGCTGCCTGGCTAGGTTAATATAATTGGTTGGTTTCCCCACCTTCAAACATTAGTTTTAGCCTTCCTTTGTTATCAAAATATTTTATTGGAATATATATATTTTTTTACAAAAAATTATTTTTAACTATAAAAAAACAATTAAAAAATGTCACCTCATAAATATTTTTTGATGTTTGAAGTTTATGAGATAAATAAAATATCACACAATTTAACTGATAACAATAAATATTTTCCAATATCAAAGATTGTAATATTTTTACTAATCATAAAAATATTTTATAACTAAGAAAATATTTATACTCGTATCAAATTCTTGGGTTATAAGTCACTCCCGTGTTGGCACATACCCATTTGATATCCAAATTGGTGTTACGACTAATGAATATTTTAATAAGCATGATGAAGATCTGAGGTGCTAATTCTAACAGCATCACGCTTGCGTCGATCCTTAGATGGCATTTCCAGAAGTCCCTGTCGCTCATTGAGCGCCCGAGGCGCCACTAATGCGTATTTATTAGAACATAGGTGCTCGATGAGCATCCAAGACACCATTGAGACGCGTTTACCATAACATAGGCGCTCGAGCGCGACCTGGATAATAAAAACACAATTGGCGTGTGCTATGGTTGAATCACTGCAGTCTGAGTGCCGTTTTGAGAGAAAAAAATAAACAAAATGAAGATTTTTACATCCGTTTGTATTCTAAATTGAGTTCGATCTCCATCGACCGTGGGTATGTTGTTATTGTTGCTGAGAAAAATATTTACGAGGTTTTTTTTCACGTATTTCATCTTATATTCTCTATTATACATACTTATTTTGAGATAATGTTATTTTACCTTATATGTGAGGTTTGTATCATCAAGACATTATATTGTGAATATATTTTTGAATTTTAAATCTTATGATTTTTTTCTCTCGCTTAAAAAAAATTTAAAAGTAAAAATTATACATTTATCGATTGCATATACTTATTGTGTGCTTGTTGTATGCTATTACGTATTTTTGTACGGCTTAAATAGTTGGTAGTGTCCCAACACAAATAATTTTCAAAATGGTAATTTTTTAACTAAAAATGTGTTAAGAATGACTAGTTGCATGATTAGCGATGTTAATAACTAGCAATTGAAGGTGAGAGTACATTGTTAGAACCATTTTCTAATTAGCATATTTCATGACCATATGTATTATTGTATCGATGTCGGGTTATGGGTTGTGGAGATATAGTATCAACACATATCCGTTGTTGTCAGTTCCGTCTTCTAGGGATACCGCGCCTGCCCTGTGCTCTCCAGTCGCTCGAGCTCGTCCGAAGCCCACCGCCCTCCGTGCGCCGCCCCCGCGCTCCAGCTTGAAATTCAGAATGGTCCTCGCTCGCTGTGCGCCGCCCCCGTGCTCAAGCTTAAAATTCAGAATGGTCCTCGCTCGCTGTGCGCCGCCCTGCGCTCGAATGCCGTGGTAACAAACAAGTTTTTCAAATGTCATATTTAAGCCCTTTATAAAACTTGGCTTATATTTTTAGAATCCAATGACTCTTGGCAGATCAATTTTGTGCCTCACTTGAAAAGAATCATTGTTAAAACTCCATTGATCTTGTTCTTTTGATAAAACTAAAAGCTACAATCTTGAGTCTCATGTTCTAACTATTTTTTTCTATATTTTATATTTACCTTTCAAACACTTACATCATTCTATCTTCGTTGGAGACGTCGGCGCGTTGAATAAGGAGACTCGATCGTGTTCGAAAATTCAAGTGGTTAAAGAGGAAAGATTGGCGTGAAAATCGAAAGGTGTCCGGTCTCGTTGCCGCGGGCAAATCCAAGAAGTTCCTTGGTAGAGATCACAAGATGAGAGTAAGTCGGCTAGGTTAGCGTATCGTTACCACTCGGTTTGTAAGTTGATTTTTATAGTGCATTGTTTCCCTAGTCGTTGAAGCCCGGAGGATTTTTCTCAATTACCGTAGGTATCGAGTTTTTTCTACGTCATCAAAAATCGTGACTTTTTATTATTGCTTATGCTCATGTATATTTTGCATGATTGTTCCTATCATTAGAATCTAGAATTAAATATTTTTTTTGTGTATTAAATATTTAATTTTTATTAATTTCTCTATATTTATCGGGGTCGAAACTTGATTGTATAACTTAGGACAAAATTTTTTTTTTCATATATATATCAGTGATGGTTGTCGAGACATAACCAGCCATCGGACTGGGGTCCGGGCTTGTTGGCTGTGCAATTGTCAATCAACAATAGTTATTATATATCATATATAAGTTAATAAACATATATAAGTTATAGAATACATGTATATTTTTTTATAGTTATGTACATTTTAATTATTATTTGACATAATATAATATATATTTAAAAGTTTATTAAAATAATTTATGATTATAATTTCATACGATTTATTGTATTTTATTTAAAAAGTTACTTTTTTAATTAGTTTATTTTTTTATAAAAAATATATATTTATATAATTAAATAATTAATTTTTTTATTTTATAAATGATAAAATTAACCTTATTAAAATAGGATAACATCTGTTGATTTTTCAATGTTATAAATGGGCTTTTTCCGTATTTATTTTATAAATGAAGTTTTCAAATTTCTCATAAAATCTGAGCATGAATTAGCCCCCCCTAAATAGCAAGAAATAAACTCTTCTTATAAGTTCAATATAACTTTCAAAATAATAATAATAATAATGATTATATAAATTTTATGGGTACACCAATAATAGGCTGGTCCAAAGAGAAGTCAATACAGGCCCAAGAAGAACGGTCAACATTCTTACGGCCCACTAAATAAGGCGGGCCCAGAAACTGAAAAGCCTAAAAATCAAAACGATCAACGTAGGCGTTGACCGTCTTGGCGGCCAACTTGCTCGCAGGCGGTC